>CAAKMY010068133.1:0-14152 GCA_901111285.1 Corrigiola litoralis
TACATCTCATGGTCCCTTTTGGTCTACATGGCTAGATTTGAAAGGCATACGGTTTTCAAGACACCGAAAGTTCTTGGTGGCGACTCTAACTCCGAAACAGCACCACAGGAGGGCAAAGGCACCGCACTGCCTCCCTCCACTATGAGCCTGGTGGCGCCAAAACAAGGACGGTGCCACCATTGGTGGCGCCATACCTGTCAGGCCATTGTGCTTTGCTTGGCACACCCCCCCCCTTCGTACTTCTGCCAATATGCAATAGGATATAACCACTGAAAAGTTGGGAACTGAGAAGTCCAAGGACTGGTTTAGGGACCCTAGCCCTTCCAGCACATGCCCCTAAGTGGTGGTTCCCGAGCATGACCCTCCTACACCTTTCTTTCCCTACGACGCAAAAAAGGGAAAAAGAGCACGGGGTCCCGTTGCGCTCACAGTATGTGCTTGAACCAAAGCAAGAACTAGAGGAACAAGAAGAGGTTGAGGATATTGAAGATATTCAGGGGGTGGTGTTCCCCAGGAATATGATTGGAATGGCCGGCGTATGGGTGTTCATCGGGCTTAAATTGAGTGTGGAGGATACCTTGGAGGATTACGGGGATCACTTGTCCCGTTTGATACTATACTCTGAGGCCCATTTGAAGTATTATGCTAGTGTTGGCCCTGAGTACGAGGCACCGAACTTTGCGAGGCTTGATGCTAGCAGGACTGAGAGGCGGCGACATTGCCGGGCTCGCGATGGTGAGGAGCCTGGTCCCTCTTATTGATTCGTGAGTTACTTTTTCCTTCGCCTTTATCACTTTTGCCTTTATTTTGCATGATTTACATTGAGGTAAATGTCTAATTCAAGCATGGAGGAGGGATAGACTATCCTTGTATATAGTTTACATTTTCGCGTTGTATTTCGTCCCTTTATGAAAAATCCAAAAAAAATCAGAAAATTTAAAAAGAAAAAAAATTGAAAACCCGGCTAAGTCGAAAACCCTTATAGGCGGCTTAGGCAAGAAAGAGTACCCGGATTGGCACTAGGCCAAGGTAAAATTGTGGTTGTGCGCTGTAAGGAATTGTGTGAGCTCAATTTTGGGAAATTATGAGAGGCTAGGTGAAAACCTACAAGGGTGGGCGCCTAGGCAAACAGAGAAGTAGTGTTTAGGACCATATTTGTTGCTTCTGGCATGGTGGCATAAGAAGTGAAGTTTGGGAGAAGTCCGGGTAGGGTCTACATCCAATGGTGAAAAGAGGTTATGGTTTTCATGCTTAGAATGAGTGTTTAGGACTAAAAATCCTCGTTATGCTTTGTTGATATAAGGGGCGATGGTGATATTATACGAGGTAAGATTCTAATTTGATGGTGATATTCCGTATTAGAGCTTGTGTTATGGTGTTTGTGATGTGAGCAAGCTTGGTGGAGTTAGGACATTTTAGTCCTCCTACCTTATTTGTGCGCTTTGGCTAGTTTTATGTTTGTTTATTGATGTTGTGGTATGAACAAGCCATGTGTTTGTTGGAGTGATAAGATGTTTGGAGTCCTTGGAGCATTGAGGTTACATCTGCTCGAGCTCTAACTAGTTGATTGCTTGTGATTTGAAGTAAAGGCACTTATGTGTGGTTTGAATTGAATTCTCCCGTACTCATGATTAAACCTTGGTTATTAGTGTTGAAGTTAGAATATACTCGAGGACGAGTAAAGGTTTAAGCATGGGGGAATTTGATATGCATCGTATTTGTGTACTTAAGTGGCCATTTTGTAAGCTTTATGTTGCCAAACAGCAGTATATTTTTATTGTAATAGATTATCCACTCATTTGATATGATTTTGGTATAAATAAGTGGATATGTGTATGTGAATGACATTAGCAATATGCCCGAAGGTCCGAGTTACGGGATTTGATCGCTATGAAGTTTGTCGGCCTCGAGAACAGAAGATGAGTCAAGTCAAGCAAAGAATTGAATTCAAAGAAGGATATGAAGACCCACTCGAGTCGAGTCATATATGACTCGGTGGTTAGCTCGAGCGAAAACCATCAGTGAGAGGTTTAGAACCAAGAAGATGTGTTCGCTCGAGTCGAGCCACATCTCATTCGACTCGAGCGAGAAAGGAGAAGTCAACGTGCAGTTTTGACTTCGCTCGAGTCGAGCCACACCTCACTCGACTCGAGCGAAGGTGTTTCAGGCGTTGTTGGGCTGTTTGTGTGGGCTTGTGATTTTGTTTTTAGGATTGTTTTCCTAATTTCCGCCCTAGTTTAATACTTAGGTTAGAATTTCGTGTTTTAGGAATGATTATTCATTCTAGAAGAACTCTTTTGTTATTATTCAAGTTTGTAATCAGGTTATGAGGAGCTAATCTCCCAAAATTCTAGGTTTAAAGATTTGAAGCTTCCAATTATTAGCTATAAGGTTTCAATTTCTCTATTTTATGTTTTGATTATTGATTTTAATCTCTCTGCTATAATATTAGAATGAATCTTTGTTATTCCTAGGTCGCGAACTAGTTAATCCCATTGATTTGTTCATTGCATGTTTAGATATTGGTGTCAATCCCTCTAAACAACGAAGTAAATATAGTTTAATTAACGCGTGGTCGCGTTTAGTTGAGTATATATGAGATTAAGCTACTATTGAATGCTAGAGTTGATTAGTGCGCGGTAGTGGTTAATCGATTATTAGTGTTATTACTTTATGTCGTGTTGCTTTCATTTATATTGCTGCTGTTAGATTGAATCGACGACGGTAGTCTAGGTTATCTATTAGTTAGGGTTAATTTGTAGCGGTCGCTCAGATTAGCTAGAATTAAGAAGCAACTTGAATTATATTCAACGATATAATGATCATTCATAATTAGATCAGACCAGTTAAAATTCGGTAGTGGATATATGTTGACCAAGACCTTTTCTTTATTATAATCAGACTTTTGTTTAATCATTGCTATAGTTGATTACAGTTGATACACAACACTCTTAAACCCCCCATCTAGTTACTTGATACGATTTACATGCTTTAACTTAAATACCTATTTCCTGTGGATTCGATACCCTACTTCTCTGACTATATTAGTTAGAGTTTTAGGTCTAATTTGGATGACCATACGATAAAGTCCCTCAAACCAGTAAGATTCATTCAACTTCTGTAACTCAGCTAGCTCCCTTGATAAGGCGTCGCACTTGAGTAGCATATCTACCGAAGGGGGATGTTTTTGGGCCTCCAACAATTCCTTCTCTTTTTGCTCTATACACTTATTAATCTCCCCGAAGGTCGTCGCAGCCAAAGCGTGAAGCTTGTTAGAACAATCTTCAATTCTCACCGTCACTCCCATATACCCTCAGTACCTTGCCACGATTCTTCAACCATCTTATGACAATTCGGAACCGATAACCACAAGGTCTCAAAACGGAACTTATTCCTACCACATGTCTCTGCTTCCTACCTTCAGTATCCAAGAAAATAACAGCATGATCAGAGCAGAAGCTAGGAAAATATCTAACCTCAAACCTCGAGAACAACCCACACCACTCATCATCACAAGCCTGAAATCTATCAAGCCTCTCACTAACCACCCTCCCTTCAACCCTACCTCTCTCCCAAGTGAAACGGTCACCCTTAACACCCAAATCACGAAGGCCACAATCATTTATAACCCCCCTAAAAGCATCCATCTCACGCTCATGCCTAGTAGCTCTACCCGACTTCTCCTCTTCACTTTGGATCTCATTCAAATCCCCTCTTTCCTCTTCCCAATCTCGACTAAGGGTCTCCCCGATAACTCTCCACCCGCCTTATCACCCTTCCTACCAACTTTGTTGAACTTCTTAAGAACGACCTCCTGCTTCCTCGTCTCTGATAAAGAACTTTTCAAATCGGTTTGATCCACCAGGCTCTTACTGAGTGATGTACCTCTACATGGGCTGGAGCCTACTACCGTTGGGATGTGGATCAACTCATCCCCTGAACCAACACCATTCTCTCCAGCTAGAATATTCATATCTCCCTCCTTAGGCTCTTCGTCCATCAAAACCCTAGTACCCTTCCCCTATGCTCGTCCCCATTTCAACCAAAGACATTTTCCTCAATAAATCCACCATCTTACCCACCTTCATCTTCTCCCTCATCACCTTCACCTTCTCTCTTTTGAAATGCCTTCTAGCCACTCCCCCAGACTTACCCACTTTCTCCTCCACTAGTACAGAAAGTACTTAAGGCGTCGGTTAAAATACCGTTAAGGCGTCGGTTATCCAACCGATGCTTACAGCCTGGACGCCTTTAATTCGAGCTTTAGGCGTCGGTTATCAAACCGATGCCTTAAACATTAAGGCATCAGTTGTCATTACATTAACCGATGCTTAAAACATATTTAAGGCAACGGAAGACACAGGTAGAACCGATGCCTATAGACCAAATTAGGCTATGTCTATTGCTAAGGAACCGATGCCTATAGTCGAAATTAGGCTATGACAACTACTAAATAACCGATGCCGTTTTTGTTTTTTTTTTTTTTTTTGTCGACAATTCTGACATGCTATTTCTCGAATTCTAGTTGTGCTCCATCCACATGCCACCTGATCTTCTACAGTACAATACCCACAAGAACAAAACACCATGCCAACCACCAATATCTTCACCAATGCAATAACATAACCATACATCAAATCAAACATAAGTTATCCATATATTATCTCAAAGTACATTATCCCTAAATAAAAATATTTATACATATCTTCTTGTTTTCATATTTCAACGTCAACAACACAGTACTGCAAAATGATATATGCGAAACATGCACCATCCTTTGAAAGTAGTAGTTGCTAAAAGCACAAAAGAGAAGTGTCGGTGATCCTTAAAATCAAACAAGATGGAGCTAGCTAGCACCTACAGAAAATTACTCATAAAATAAGTAGCCCAAAGATCTTGGAGCTCGTTGATCTCCTCGTCCATATAAGAGTCCGTCGATCCAAACCACTACATATATAAAAGATATAATCAATAACAAACACATGCCTAAGTAGAAGTTTGTATTTGGTATATTGAAAGGAGTAAGCTAAGTCTAATTTTCAAATATTACCTTTGACATATCACGTACTCTACGGTAATCTCTAGCGATATCAAACATGAAACGAATAACATAATGGCCACACTCGCTATTGTCTTGAACTTGAGGACACTGAAATAAGCCATTTGAAGAGTAATTCAATAAAAAGCTAGATTAAGAGTTTAAGTTTAAGAGCGGGGGAGTTTACAGCATATATAGTTATACTTCAATGAGATGGATTTCCGGAAAAGACCAGAAGCAAAGCTCTATCATTCAGCAACTCAATATATGCCACTGGTCAATAGTCAGCTAAGTATTACGGTTTGCTATGGGTCTAATCAAAATGAACAGATGCATTACTCAGCCATCCATACTGGCATATATATGTATGACAATTTTAGGACACTAAACTAAATGCCAGCAAGAATACCAAAAGAAAAAAATTAAAAAATAATAAAAACTTTTAAAAACTTACTGGTAAAGTATGCCACTTCACCAATGATAAACCCGATCTATTGGAATTGCCGCCATTGGCCTTGTAAATTCTAAATGCCCTGGGTGTCACAAGTAAAGTGAAATAATAGATTCATGTTAAAAATAAGCAACAAAACTAACATTTTCCACAGAGGTTTACAACTTACGTATTTATTTGTATTTTAAAATTCATCATATCACGTTTTTGTCTCTTTGTATCGCAAATAAAAGCCATGTGAGTTAGTGTGCAAATAATAATCAACATCCAATGTGACCTGTCAAATAAACAAACAATTCAATACATTACCGTAAAACACAGGGTTTATAGGAACCGAAAGATTACGAGTCTAAGCTTATCTTACTTTTGATAAAAAGGTACCAAAATGATGCCACGATCTTGCATTCCTAACATGGCTTCACTCACATAAGTCACCATGTCCTCATTTTTGGTCGTTCCAACTAAAGACACTATCTCTGGGCACAAGAATCCAATGGCAGGGAGCTTATCTAAGTCATTCTTCTGCTTCTTACCCTCCTTCTTGGCTTCTTCCATCTCAACCTCCTTACAATACTTTTCCAAGAACCTATATTCCACAAGCAATTTCACTTGATATAAATAAATAAAAAAAAAAAAGAAAGAAAAATTCAAATTAGATAACATATTAAATAGGAGCCGAAAATAGCATTTACATCATGAAAACTTGGACACATGGGATACTCAGGTTTGCTTTCCGAAGTAGCTGATTAATATCCTCCTCATTCACAAAAAATTTGATCTCTTTACGATACATGAATATGGTTTTCTGAGTGACCACGATCTGAAAAAGCTTCGCTTGCAGCGGCATTAGACGAAGCATTTCACTTAATTTGCTACCTGCTGCTAAACTTGATTCCTGAAAACAGTCAGGTGATGCTTTAGATTTTACACCGGATCCTTTAGATACTTCTTTTTGCGTGGGTAGCTCTGGTGCACTCTTCGAAACGGGCTCCTATCATACGAAAATGTTAAAAAAGGGCAATATAGTTACTTGATCAAATCAATATATAAGATAGATGATTAAATTAACTAGAAAGAATCTTGGAACTTTCTATACCTCCCCAATCACAATCAAGTGTTTTGGCCATTGAACAAAGCTTCCCTGAACTTCTCCTACGTGGCTATGATATGGTGTTGGAACTGGAAGAGGCGCTTTAGCTTCTAATACTGTAATAATTGACACCTTCATATGGTCAGAAAGAAGTGGCATGCCTTGAACAATAGCTGATATGCTGGAATCCAGTGGGAAAACAACGCCATGTGCGACAGTGAAAAGCGTTCCATTGTCAAGACAAACTAGTTGGCAGTTAGTCGGAACCTGCAACGACTGCGAAGATATTACTAAAACAACCTAGCAGACGTGATATTACTAAAGACAATGACAAAAGGCTGCTGTAAGACACTTTGCTAGACAAAAAGTAAATTGAAGCAAAAGGAACCTGTAGCTTTATGAAAGGATCTATATTCTGATTTTCCTCTTTGTACACTTGATGGTTAACATTCATAATGACCTCACATAATTTGCTGCTCCCTGCTAAACTCGATTTCTTAAAAAAGTCAGGTGATGTTTTAGATTTTACACCGGATCCTTTAGATTTTACACCGGATCCTTTAGATACTTCTTTTTGCTTGTTAGGTAGCACTGGTGCACTCCCCGAAACAGGCTCCTATCATATGAAAATGTTAAAAGAAGCAACATTATTACTTGATCAAATCAATATATAAGATAGATGATTAAATCAACTAGTACGATATCAAGAACTTTCTATATACCTCCCCAATCACAATCAAGTGTTTCGGCCATTGAACAAAGCTTCCCCGAACTTCTCCTACGAGGCTATGAAATGGTGTTGGAACTGGAAGAGGCGCTTTACCTTCTAACACTGTAACAATTGACACCTTCATATGGTCAGAAAGAAGTGGTATGCCATGAACAATAGTAATATTGGAATCCAGTGGGAAAACAACGCCATGTGCGACAGTGATCAACGTCCCATTGTCAAGACAAACTAGTTGGCAATTAGTCGGAACCTGCAATGCCTGCGAAGATATTACTTAAACAACCTATCAGACATGATATTACTAATTAAAATGAAAAAAGGCTGTTGTAAGACACTTTGCTATACAAAAACCAAATCGAAGCAAAAGGAACCTGTAGCTTTATAAAGGGATCTATATTCTGATTTTCGTCTTTGTTCACTAAATGGTTAACATTCAGATTGATCTCACAGTTGTCTCCCGCATCGAATTCTGGGTCTACTGATTGACAACTACTTTGGGTATGACGATAGTTAGGCGAATAAGCTACATCCAGGTCTTCGGGAATAGTTAGACCCATGCGCTTCAATATTGCAATGGTCCTTTGCTCCACCAAACTATCTACTGAAGCTAGAGCATCTTGGCGAGCTCTTTCGGTGACATCAATCGCCAATTTCTCACTTAACTTCTGAAACTGCTCCAGCGATATGTACCCAATTGTATGCTTGCGGTGTGTCAATTTGCCATACACATCTGTTATAGTGAGTCCTCCACCAAATCCTCTTACACGACCAGGGTGTTACGGCTTCTTCAGGCTACGAGCGAGCACATCATCATGTCTATCAGGTACAAATTCGCCGGAATCTATCTTGTTTTGCCATTCAACCTGCATTTTCACATACAAAGGTATTTACAAAATTCTTTATATAGAATTAAATGGATGTAAGCAGAAAAAAATACAGGGGCATATCGAAATAGAAATTACTCTGATAATCTTACCATTTCTTCAGCAACTTTTTTAGTCTTCTCATTAGGGATGCTGCCGTCCGGTTTGGATCTTCCTTTTATCCAACTCCAACTACGATCTTTGATTAAAGAGCTTGAGCTGCTTGCTAGTGGATTCGAAGATAAAGAAGACTCAGCCATGATCCACTCTGGAATCCTTTGATTATATCCACGCCTACCCATTCGATGAGGGTGATCATTGTTCTTTTGACTTTCTCTAGCCTTTTCACTTTTTTCCTGTTACATGGGAGATCATTACAATGTATGCTCAATAAATTGATAACATATTGACGAAAATGCAGAAAATGCACCTGAAAGTCTTCCTTCAGTCGTTTCGCTTTGAATTTTTCCCAAGTGGCATTGTCAATAAAATTATAGAGCTCTGTTGGAGATTCATACTTTGGGTGTTTATTTCGAATCCACTTGTTGGTCAATTTTGCCTTGAAGTCCTTGAACCTGGTTGCACAAGTTTGCAGCACCTTTTTCTTGTGATCTTCGATGATTTGAAATCGTTTCTGCACGAAAAAACGAATGGGTTAGATATCATGAACTTTCTTACCCAGTACAAGTTTGAAACACCTTTTTCTGTGTCCTATTTTTAATGATCAGGTTGGTTGCTATAACAACAGGAAGGATTGGGTTAAAATCTACTTAATCTGTAAAGAAAAGCTTGTATGAGGTGGACAAAAAAACATACCGAAATATCTTGCCAAAGCAGCTCCTTCAGGCCTTCTTGAACTTCCTTATCCCAATCATCAATAGTGATGTTCACTTGACAACGAGTTCTCTTACCAACATAACTTGCATAGGCAGTAGCATGTGTTCCAATAGCAACACCTTTAGGATCCCATTCAAGCACCATTTGGTCTTTTGCATTGTCCAATTTCTCCAATCTAGTCGGCCCTCGTGACCTTTTGTTGGAAGGCTTCAAAATTGTTTCTTCCAGGTCATTTGTTATCTCATCGTCAAAGTTTACATCATTCCTCTCACGATCAACCTCCATGATTAGAGACCTAAAAATCCATATATGAAAGAAAAAGGAATAGATACACATCAATATACAAAAACTTAAAACTAGAATATAGAATTTCATTCAGTTTATTAGAAGTTTAGATGGTCAAAATCAGCTACTTTGGACAACAATGAGTTGCACTAAGAAGATACTAATTACATCCTATAATTTAAATAAAAAAAATATATTCTGGAGTCCTTTAATGTTAGATAGCAATAAGCAACAACAAGTCTACTGGCATCGATGCTAAAAATTAATATATGCTTGCATTCTGGGACTAGGTTGGTGGCAGGTATGTGAGTAAGTTTAATATTTCTTAGCCGATATTATTATTTATAATATTTCCATTAGAACTTATTGATGATAAGACCTACACAAAAATTAGAACTCATAATAACTAATTGTCTTACCTGTTTGGAAATCAATGTTTATCTTTTGCTTGATGATCAGTATCTTCCCATATCCCCTCATTATGATCGACGCGTACATAATGATTCTCCATACTATGTTGAACTTGTACAACAGGCAAACCGTCTGAAAATGGGGGCATATCATCAAATTGATCGTATTCTTCCTCATCCACCACACCATCAACACCTAGAATACGTCTTTTGCCTTGGAGTACAACTGACCATCTATCATTTGCTGGATCCACAATGTAGAATACTTGTTTCGCTTGTGACGCCATTATAAACGGCTCTTGCAAATGACCAAGCCTCCCAAAATCCACCAATGTGAATCCTAACTCGTCAACTCGTACACCTCTCCTACTATCGACCCATTTACATTTAAATAGAGGAATCACAAATGACATATAATGAACCTCCCATATATCTTCAATAATCCCATAATATGACATTCTAGCATGTGTATGGGTTTTGTCACTTGAACTTGCAAATTCGGTTGACGATGCTACTAAAGTAACCCCGCTAATTTGCATTGTGCTCCTATTATCTTGACGGTGTGTGTAAAAACAATACCCATTTATGTCATAGCCTTCAAAAGACCTCACTTCATGCTTTGGGCCATAAGCTAACCATTGCACTGTCTCACTCACGTTATTAGGGGTAAGAGACAACTCATCAAGTACTCGTACTCGAAACCAAGTGACAAAAGTTTTGTTGTGTTCCAGTGTTAACCATCTGTCATTTCTCGAAGGGTTCTCTAGTCTCAATATCTTCATGTGCTCCTCTAGATAAGGATGGACTTCGGTCAAATGTTGCAAGATGAGGAAATGGGCTTGATTGAGCTCTTCAAAGCTAAGCGAAACCCATTTTCCTCCAATTGTACCTTTACCTTCGAGTCTTCCCTCATGACGAGACTTAGGAAGTCCAAAGGGTTTAACACTTGCCAAATAATCTGTGCAAAATCCAATGGCTTCCCCACCAATATATCCTTCAACAATACTAGCATCAGGTCGATAGCGATTCGTGGTGTACCCTTTCAAGATACCCATATATCGCTCAAAGGCATACATATCCCTCAGATATACTGGACCTAAAAGCTTTGCCTCCCTTACAAGATGAATGATCAAATGCTCTGAGATATCAAAGAAAGAAGGCGGAAAGTACATCTCAAACTGACACAAGGTTACTATGACATCTGCTTGCAATTTATCCAACGTATCAGGATCAAGCACCTTGCTAGAAATTGCATTAAAAAAAAAAGCAGAGTCTAGTAATGGCAAACCGAACTTCAGGTGGCAACACCGATCGAATTGCCACAGGCAAATATTGTTGCATAAGTACATGACAATCATGTGACTTCATACCAACCAATTTCAAGTCCTTCATCGAAACATAGTTCTTAGGGTTGGAAGAATACCCATGAGGGACTTTAATATTGTGGAGGGTCTGACACACAATTTTTTTCTCCTTCTTCGACAGAGTGTAGCAAGCCGGAGGAAGATATGCACGTTTGCCTGTCTCTTGCGGTGCTAACTCACTTCGTATGCCCATTTCGGAAAAATCTTTTCTAGCCTTGTACCCATCTTTTGTCTTCCCAGGAATGTTCAACAATGTCCCAATAAGACTTTCACAAACATTTTTCTCCACATGCATTATATCTATACAATGTCTTACTGGTAAGTGCCGCCAATAAGACTTTCACAAACATTTTGCTTTCTTACGAAATTTGTTAGGCTTGCCAAACACAACATTGATATCTTTAACCACTTCATACACTTCTTCCCCATCTAATGGAAATGGAGCAACTCTACTCTCAACTTCCCCATTGAAGGCTTTTTTATTTCTACGATACGGGTGATAGCGAGGCAAAAATCTTCGATGACCTAAATAGACATTCTTGCCACTATGGGTGAGCCAAGGAGCAACGATATCATCCTCACAAATCGGACATGCAAATTCCCCTTTAACAGAGTGCCCAGATAGATTACCATATGCCGGAAAATCGCTAATGGTACAAAATATCATTGCTCTCAATGTGAAATCTTCTTTGTCAACTGCATCATACACTGTTACACCTTCATCCCACAATAACTTCAAATCATCAATCAACGGCGCTAGGTAAACATCTATATCATTTCCTGGTTGCTTCGGCCCTTGTATAAGAAGAGATAACATGATATACTTGGGCTTCATACACAACCATGACGGCAAATTATAGATACATAGAAGAATAGGCCAAGTGCTATGTTGGCTACTCAAGGTAGAAAACGGGTTCATCCCATCAGTACAAAGTCCAAGTCTCAAATTCCTAACATCCTTGCTAAATTCTGGAAACATTCTATAAATCGTTATCCATTGAGGAGAATCAGAAGGATGTCGAAGCTTGTCATCTTTCTTTCTCTCAGCATGCCACCTCAACCTCTTCGCGTCGTTTGCATTTGCAAATAAGCGAATCAATCTTGGTATTATGGGGAGATACCACACCACCTTGGCAGAAGACCTCTTCTTGACCCCCGAAGCATTGTCCTTATCCTTCGCTTGGTACCTTGATAGTCCACATTTCGGGCACTCATGCAAATCTTCATACTCATTCCGATACAATATGCAATCATTTGGGCAAGCATTTATCTTAATATAGTCACAACCTAACGGACATATTATTTTTTTCGCTTGATATGTAGATTTTGGGAGCACATGACCTTCGGGAAGCATATCATCAAGAAGTTCTAATAAGGCTGTAAAACTCTTGTCGCTCCACCTAGATTCAACTTTTAAGGACATCAACTTTAATATCGCAGACAACCGGGTAAATTTATCATAACTCGGATACAAATGTGTTTCTGCATCAGTTAACAATCTCTCCAACACAAGCGGGTCATCATCCAAAGTGCCTCGAACATCTTCCAACATATCATGTACTCTGTCTTTCTCCAGCTCCACATCATTAGAACCATTACGAATACCAGTATTGTCATCACCCTCTACTTGGCTAGGAACAATAGGTTCACCATGAAATATCCATTGAGTATAATCTTTGGTAAACCCACGTCTAACCAAATGGTCTACACAATCTTCCGGATTTACTACCTTCTTTAGATTATCACAATCATAACAAGGACATAATATCCTTGTTTCACCTTTTCGAACAACATGTTCCACACCACATCTCACAAATTCTAATACTCTATTGCGGAATTCTTGACTCGCACGATTCATATTATACATCCAACTACGATCCATATCTAACCACAAAGAAAAATAATAGCATGTTCAATCATTTCACAAACACATGCATTATATGATGTTACTTATAAATGAACTATAAAGGGTCTCATAAGGTCCTTATCACTCCAACCTAACCCATCCTCAAACGTCTAATCCCACTAGTGAATGCACAAATGATTTTTGATCCATACGAAAATCCGGCAGCGTTTCCCCGCAGTTCTCCAAGTACACGATGTAGAATGAATGGATCATATCCACATATGTACTCAGAGAACAAACAGGAAGTACACTCCGGACTCTCATATGGACCAAAAACTATAAATGCATTCACTTCCTAAGTGAGATTTGACGTTTGAGAACAGTCCCAAATCGGGGACTATCTAATATTTACTCCTAATGAGTAAATCTTAGATGGGCATCTAGGCAAATATGCTATGTAATCATGATAATGCCATGTTAGTAACAACACTTACAAATATTAATAAATAAATGGCCGCCAGAATTATCAAGGTAAGATGCTAAAAAAAAAAAAAAAAAACACTCACAACAAGTCCACAACCGATTCAGCAGTAATATCAAATAAATAGATAATAAAGAGCTGAGGTATATGAAAAATAATGTGTACCGTCAACCTACGATTCCACGCTATTAGTTACGATGTGCCAAGAAAGCTAAGGAGATCCCTGGAAAAAAAAATACAAAATTATAAATTTTAATAACAGTTTATTTCACAAACACTATATCTCAGAGGCCAAGCTAAGGTATGACATGTCTTCTATGGCTCATATAGATAATCTACACTACACTACACTAATGTGAAAATATAGTGGGCAGAATTCCATACACATACTTTGAATATCTATAACTTGCTCAATTGTCAGGTTGGTTGTGAAGCTAGTCGTTAGCAAGTGTAAATCAAAGACTTCTATGCTGCTTCAATCCCTCACTGCAACATAAGAAAACCCAAAGCTTAAAATTTTAATTGGTTATCAATATCACGCAAAATATCATTAGCACCAAAAAATCGACAATTACGTTAATCAAAATTTGTGAAACACTTATATTCTGGTAAAAACAGTAATTCTAAGGATGAATTGAGGTGACATGAACTCTTGAAGCTCTTCCCCAAGCAGATATAAAAGTAAGTTCAAACCCCCCTCCCTACTCTTGAAGCTCTTCCCCAAGCAGATATAAAAGTAAGTTCAAACCCCCCTCCC
>CAAKMY010068151.1:0-14833 GCA_901111285.1 Corrigiola litoralis
TTTCGTCCGGTTCCATTTCGGGACCTAAACGAGGTTTTTTCGTGGGTTATAGTCCACAAAAACCGGCTTTTTCTGTCGATTTTTGGTTTTTCGGAAAATCTTCCGAAAGTGACTGAGCATGCTTCTTTGGTATATTGGAGTGTAATTTTAGTATATGGCAATGTCATTCCTCCATCTAGATAGATTTACGGTGTGTTTATCGCTCGATTCAAGCATGTGAATAATGGTAAAAACCGATGTTATGGGCTATGCCTAGGCTACTTTTTGCCAATTTTCTTGTTGCATTGTTCACTATATGTGTCTGGCATGCCTTCTGCCAATTTTCGTCCGATTCCATTTCGGGGACGAAACGAGGTTTTTTCAAAGGTTATTGTCCACAAAAACCGGCTTTTTCTGACAATTTTTGTTTTTTCGGAATGTTCCGAAAGTGACTGAGCATGCTTCTTTGGTATACTGGAGCGTAATTATAGAATATGGCAATGTCATTCCTCCATCTAGATAGATTTACGGTGTGTTTATCGCTCGATTCAAGCATGTTAATAATGGAAAAAACCGATGTTTTGGACTATGCCTAGGCTATTTTTTGCCAATTTTCTTGTTGCATTGTTCACTATACGTGTCTAGCATGCCTCTTGCCAATTTTCGTCCGATTCCATTTCGGGACCTAAACGAGGTTTTTTCGTAGGTTATAGTCTACAAAAACCGGCTTTTTCTGTCGATTTTTGGTTTTCCGAAAGTGACTGAGCTTGCTTCTTTGGTATACTGGAGTGTAATTATAGTATATGACAATGTCATTCCTCCATCTAGATAGATTCACGGTGTGTTTATCGCTCAATTCAAGCATGTGAATAATGGATAAAACCGAAGTTATGGACTATGCCTAGCCTATTTTTTGCCAATTTTCTTGTTGCATTGTTCACTATACGTGTCTAGCTTGCCTCTTGCCAATTTTCGTCCGATTCCATTTCGGGACCTAAACGAGGTTTTTTCGTGGGTTATAGTCTACAAAAACCGGCTTTTTCTGTCGATTTTTGGTTTTCCGAAAGTGACTGAGCATGCTTCTTTGGTATCCTGGAGTATAATAGTAGTATATGACAATGTCATTCCTCTTTATAGATAGATTTACATTGTATTTTTCGCTCGATACAAGCATGTGAATAATGGATAAAACGATGGTTTGGGCTATGCCTAAGCTACTGTTTAACGATTTTCTTGTTTCGTTCTTTATAAAATGTGTTTAGGATGCCTCCCGCCAAGTTTCGTCCGATTCCATTATGGATCCGAAACGAGGTTTTAACGTGCGTTATAGTACACAAAAACCGGTTTTTCGATCGATTTTTAGTTTTCCGGAAAATATTCCGAACGTGACCAAGCGTGCTTCTTTGGTATACTGGAGTACAATTCTAGCATATGGCAATGCCATTCCTCCTTCTAGATAGTTTTATTGTGTGTTTTTCGCTCGATACGAGCATGTGAATAATTGATAAAACCGATGGTTTGGGCTATGCCTAAGCTACTTTTTACCGATTTTCTTGTTTCGTTCTTCATTATATATGTCTTGTATGCCTCCCGCCAATTTTCGCCCGATTCTACTTCGTGACCTAAACAAGGATTATTCGTGGGTTATAGTCCACAAAAACCGGCTGGAAGATTTTCCGAAAAACCAAAAATCGATAGAAAAGCCCGTTTTTGTGGACTATAACCCACGAATAAACCTCATTTAGCTCTCGAAATAGAATCGGACGAAAATTGGCAGGAGGCATGCTAGACACGTAGAGTGAACAATGCAACAAGAAAATTGGCAAAAAGTAGCCTAGGCATAGCCCATAACATCGGTTTTTACCATTATTCACATGCTTGAATCGAGCGATAAACACACCGTAAATCTATCTAGATGGAGGAATGACATTGCATATACTAAATTTGCACTCAAGTATACCAAAGAAGCATGCTCAGTCACTTTCGGAAGATTTTCCGAAAAACCAAAAGTCGACAGAAAAAGCCGATTTTTGTGGAATATAACCCACGAAAAAACCTCGTTTAGGTCCCGAAATGGAATCGGACGAAAATTGGCAGGAGGCATGCTAGACACGTATAGTGAACAATGCAACAAGAAAATTGGCAAAAAGTAGCCTAGGCATAGCCCATGACATCGGTTTTTTCCATTATTCACATGCTCGAATTGAGCGATAAACACACCGTAAATCTATCTAAAAGAAGGAATGACATTGTCATATACTACAATTACACTTCACTATACCAAAGAAGCATGCTCAGTCACTTTCGTAAGATTTTCTGGAAAACCAAAAATCGACAGAAAAAGCCTGTTGTTGTGGACTATAACCCACGAAAAAACCTCGTTTCGGTCCTGAAATGGAATCAAACGAAAATTGGCGGGTGGTATACTAGATACATATTGTGAACAATGGAATAAGAAAAGTGGCAAATAGTAGCCTAGGCATAGCGCAAAATATCAATTTGATCCATTATTTATATGCTCGAATCGAGCGATAAAAACACCGTAAGTTTATCAAGAAGGAGGAATGGCATTGCTATATGCTACAGTTATGCTCCCGAATATCCAAGGAGCATGTTCGGTCACTTTCGGATTATTTTCCGGAAAACTAAATATCGATCAAAAAAAGCCGGGTTTTGTGGACTATAAGCCACGAAAAAACCTCGTTTCGCCCCACAAATGGAATCAAACTAAATTGGAGGGAGGCATCCTACAAACATATAATGAAGTATAAAACAAGACAATCGGTAAAAAAGTAGCTTAGGTATATCCCCAACCATCCGTTTTATCCATCATTCGCATGCTCGTATCGAGCGATAAACACACCTTTAATCTATCTAAAAGGAGGAATGTCATTGCACTATGTTACAATTTTAATCTAGTATACTCAAGGAGCACGCTTGGTAACTATCGGAAGATTTTCCGAAAAACTAAAAATCGACCGAAAAAGCCGGTTTTTGTGGATTATAACCCACGAAAAAACCTCGTGTCGGCCCCGAAATGGAATCGGACGAAAATTGGCGGGAAGCATCCTAAACACAAATAATGAAGAACGAAACAAGAAAATCGGTATATAGTAGCCTAGGCATAGCCCAAACCATCGGTTTTATCCATTATTAATCCTCGTTTCGAGCGATAAACACACGGTAAATCTATATAGAAGGAGAAATGACATTGTCATATGCTAATATTATACTCCAGTATACCAAAGAAGCATGCTCGGTCACTTTCGGAAGATTTTCCGGAATACCAAAAATCGACCGAAAAAGCCGGTTTTTATGGATTATAACCCACGAAAAAACCTCGTTTCGGCCCCGAAATGGAATCGGACGAAAATTGGCGGGAGGGATCCTAGACACAAATAATGGAGAACGAAACAAGAAAATCAGTAAAAAGTAGCTTAGGCATAGCCTACACCATTTGTTTTATTCATTATTCAGATGCTCGTATCGAGCGATAAACACACCATAAATCTATAAAGAAGGAGGAATGACATTGCCATATACTACAATTATACCCCAGTATACCAAAGAAGCATGTTGAATCACTTTCGGAAGATTTTCCGGAAAACCAAAAATGGATAGAAAAAGCTGGTTTTTGTGGACTATAACCCACGAAAAAACCTCTTTTAGGTCCTGAAATGAAATCGGACGAAAATTGGCAGGAAGCATGCTAGACACGTATAGTGAACAATGCAAAAAGTAGCCTAGGCATAGCCCGTGACATCGGTTTTTTCCATTATTCACATGCTCGAATCGAGCGATAAACACACCGTAAATCTATCTTAAAGAAGGAATGAGATTGTCATATACTACAATTACACTCCACTATACCAAAGAAGCATGCTCAGTCACTTTCGGAAGATTTTCTGGAAAACCAAAAATCGACAGAAAAAGCCGGTTGTTGTGGACTATAACCCACGAAAAAACCTCGTTTAGGTTCCGAAACGGAATCGGACGAAAATTGGCAGGAGGCATGATAGACACGTATAGTGAACAATGCAACAAGAAAATTGGCAAAAAGTAGCCTAGGCATAGCCCATAACATAGGTGTTTTCCATTATTCACATGCTCGTATCGAGCGATAAACACACCGCAAATCTATCTAGAAGGAGGAATGACATTGTCATATGCTAAAATTATACTCCAGTATACCTAAGGAGCATGTTCGGTCACTTTCGAAACATTTTCTGGATTATAACCCACGAAAAAACCTCGTTTCGGCCCCGAAATGGAATCGGACGAAAATTGGCGGGCGGCATCCTAGACACAAATAATGAAGAACGAAACAAGAAAATCGGTAAATAGTAGCCTAGGCATGGCCCAAACCATCGGTTTTATCCATTATTAATGCTCGTTTCGAGCGATAAACACAGCGTAAATATATCTAGAAGGAGGAATGACATTGCCATATGCAACAATTATACTCCAGTATACCCAAGGAGCATGCTTGGTCACTTTCGGAAGATTTCCGTAAAAACAAAAATCGACAGAAAAAGTTGGTTTTTGTGGACTATAACCCAAGAACAAACCTCGTTTAGGTCCCGAAATGGAATTGGACGAAAATTGGCAAGAGGAATGTTAGACACGTATAGTGAACAATGCAACAAGAAAATTGGCAAAAAGTAGTATAGACATAGCCCAAAACATCGGTTTTGTCTATTATTCACATACTCGAATCGAGCGATAAACACACCGTAAGTCTGTCAAGAAGGAGGAATGACATTGACATATGCTACAATTATGCTCCAGTATACCCTAGGAGCATTGTCGTTCGATTTCATTTCATTTTCCGGAAAACCAAAAATTGACCGAAATCTTCAATGGGTGCGCAATATAATTTGCAATAAGATAGAATCCCATGAATCCATGATTATTTTAGAATCAGTAGCTTTGTTATGCAATCAACTAGTATACAAATGAGTACCCCTTCGAATCGAGATTGTTGAGCCCAGATGAAACTTTGACCTGTACAAATACTTCAGCAAAAGTGCTTCTGGATATACATTTTTCTGTCATTTTCAAGGAAAATAAGTAACTGATAGACGAAACTTTGACATGTTTTACCGCCAAATGGAGAAGTTCGACCTTAGAATGTAGACAATCTTTCAACGAAAAGGAGTATAACTGATTAACGAATTTTTATGCATACAACAGCAAATGTACACACAGTTGAAGAATGACAGGAAGCCACCTTAATTATTTGAACATATATTATCACCTATCAAATAATGCCCTGATTTCCTACATACCATAATGGCAAAGAATACATGTACACCAATCCTCCATGTCATGAATATCTAACACTGCTCATAAAGAAGAAGAAAAAAAAGTTACAGAATAATGAAACTGACTCTAGCTAATAAACTGTTGGTCGGAACTCAGAAGCCACCATGCTGACAGCATGACACCATATATGTTCATAAAATTAGCAATTCCAGAAACAATGATGTACAGACCTCGTGCTCGAGCAGCTCTTCTCTTCACCGAAGCCTCAGTGAGCATATACAACAAATAAGAATTCGAGCCAACGATCAACTGGGGATTATGCACCCAATTCGAAGAGAAATAGATTCAGATTCACAGCTCTATCTATCTACTTAACCTTTGCTTTGGGCTTCTTTGCTTTGGCCTTTTTTGCTTTGGCTCGCGCAAAAGAGGATCTTGTCGAGAGAGGAAAGATGATCTCGCAGAAATTGTGCACCATTCCTTTATCGTAAATGTTTTTCTTCACCACCACCTCTGCATCTTGCAAAGGTGACCTTCTGAAAAAGGACTTCCATTTGCTCTCTGGAGGTTTCTTATCGAGGCTAAATCCATTAATACTTTCTTTAAGGGCTGAGGCACTGGCCTTCGCTTCATTTATCTTCCTCAGCAAGCTTTCATGATCTTGCCACTTGAACGTCTGTTAACAAACAAGGAGCACCCATATTTCATAAAGCTGCACAAGATTCTGCTTTACCATTCACATATTTCCTTTAGAGTATGAGGGGGGGGGGGATACTTTCTTTATGTCAAAAAAGTAGAAATCGCATCAACCTGTCATAATTGTGTATTTGAAGTTACGATGAAACCACACATATCATGTATGGAAATACAACCCCTAAATTCCACCTGCCGGAAAAGTACGATATTAACCTCTAGGCTACCGCTGTTGCAATCATCCATGCCCGTAGCACCAACTACCCAAAGGTTTCCTTCACTACCACTAACCAGCAATCAGTTTCTTTTTTAACATATGAGAAAATATACAATAAGATAGAATGACGTACATTGAAGACGACAAAAGTCCTGTGAAATGGTACTTTTAAATCACTTAATTTAGGTTTTATACTCATTTGAGAACTTAAAATGATCTTTTTTGGGCCCTAAAGGGTCAGCCCTCAAACATAAGGCCGTAAAGGGAGCTCGATCCCAGAGGAAAGCAACCTAACTGGCTGGATAGAAGGGAGGATGGTCGAAACGCAAGAACAATTTGATCAACCGAGAGCAAACACACCTCATTTGTAGTGACATTGGTGAAACACAGCTTTGTATGGTATCCAAAGAAGGCAGCCATCAGCAGAGAAACAACAGCAAGAAACACCATGAGAAGTATTTGTGTGTTGTACGAGCTTATCAACCACTGTTTATGGGCAAAAGAGGTCACAAAATTAGTCACCAAGGAGCATCAATGCGGTAATTCAACACACATCATGTGAGTAGGGGCAAAAGACAGAAACATGGAAATACAATTCCCTTATAAGACCATAAAGTTGGACACTAAATTGCAATGAACGGAATGACAAAGGGGATACATCCATGTATGCATTCAGTTTCAGCAACCTGATAATGGCACCAATTCACAAGGGTAGAGAACCTCAAGACACTCTTTATGGAATACAGAGAGCCCATAAATTGTTGCAGAATCAAATTGAAGCTGATGCTAGAAACCGTATGAGCTTATCAGCAAAGTGTACTAAAAAACTTTTTAAATCTAGAAAGCATCATTCCAGTTGGGTTGCATTTGTATCATGAACCTAACTTGTCAAGAAGACAGTTCACTCCTTTTGTTTACTTTCACTATTCAATGCAATCTTCAATTTAGAAGGTAGGTCAATGTTTAAACTCCCTCCGGTAAAGTCATATTCCCAGATTTGTTATTTGACACTATTTGAGGCCATACTTTGACCATTATTAACTCAAGATATATACTTAGAGAAAATTACAGAATCATATGCAAGTAATTTTAAATACGAATCTAACCATTATCAATCCTTATACTGTACAACCAGGGGTAAAAGTGTATTAACTTCTCCCCTTACCCCCCCCCCCCCCTCTCTCCTCTCACAATAAGCAGTTACTGTTACCTAAAATCTAATAGTGGAGAATTAATAGAAAAACAGATTTCCTTCTCACAGGGGTACAGAAAATGGAATACACCCAGGTTATAGTATAAATTTCCAACCATTATAGATAAGTTATTTTTTCAAATTTATACCTTGAATTATTATCGGTCAAAGAATGACATCGACAAGTGTGAAAAAGGATATGTGGGGAAATGAATGGACAGAAGTAGAAATGACCAAGCTATAGAGGACATCATTTAGCCTTCTACATTCACATCAATGAAAGGGGATAACGAGGTTGAATAATTATTTCGCTGATGTTTGCTACCGTATGTCCTACTCTATTTTTTTTTATCTTTTTGCTCATATGTACCTTGTTGGATGTTTATTAATTACATTCTGACTTCATGGCGAAGGTTAAGCTAGTGTACGACTTCATGGCACAGCATCAACAAGTACTTCTAGGTTTCCTATACAGATAACACAATGTGACTACCCGGCTTACATCTTTAGACAATGAGGGAAGACGAATAAAAGAACAAAAAAAAAATGAAGCTGCAACATAAACTGCATATACCATGTTTCATTAAGATTTGTCACCTGTGCAACATGTGGAGCTAAGCCTCGGAAGGAATTCTCAATTCCGTAGTAGCCTGCAAATTAAGATGCAAACAATTTCAAATCAACTACATGAATGACCACGCTCGTCATGTACAATTCAGATAAGATATCTACCTGTCAGAATATATATAACCTTCAGTTCCTTCAACCGACTAGCAAGAATCAAGCTAATGGCAACAGCTCCATACAAACAAAGACAGAAATGCCTGCAAAAACACAAACTCTCATTAATATCAGAAACTATAAACTTCCTCCATTTTACTTTTATGCAGTCAACAAGACATCACTATTATGAAAAGGACAAAGTCGTGTTCCGTCAGGTCTTCCTGGCTGATTATACACATTACAGACAGATTTTAGATCTACGTTTCGGTCGAGATAGCGGCATGGTGGCACAATACAAGACCTAAAAAAACCATACAGAACAAATATAGATTTAAATCCACAAACCTTAGGATATAGTTCCAAACAAAATTTTAGAAGGAGCAATAGCTGCTTTACCAGCCACAACAAACATACACACATAAAATGAGTAATGAGAGCTTAAGCAATACTCTCTCCATTCAACTCCAAGCTTCCCATTGCCTTTTTGCACACTTGTCGAGATGATACTTTAACCATTGATAACTCAATATATATAATTGATAGAAATAATAAATTTATAATGATTAGATTTGTATTGAAAAATACTTTAAATAAACATTCTTATTTTTTTTTTTGAAATTGTATATTTTGATTTATTGATGGTCAAAGTACGATTTCAAATAGTGTCACAAGTCAAAGTGTGAAGTTTGGACTTGAATGGAGGGAGTATATTACATACTCGATTGACGATTTAATATAATATTATAAGCAATAAAACAGGTGCTCCCAAATAATAAATACTCACCAAAAAAGAAAACCCATGAAATACCTAGTGTTTCGTTCTCCAATACAATTATTCTGCAGAAGCACATAAAACTTTAACAAAGGGAAATAAAGATGTTTAGCTTCAAGAAAAAGACAAGAAGAATATAGGAATTACAAACCATCCATCCACAGTGATGATCAAATCGAGCAACGCAACGGTCACATACACTGCAGTGCTTGGATCTTGCAGGTCTGAACCAGCCATAAATCTTATCAATTTAAAATGACCACAAGCTACAAGTAAAAATCTAGCAAATAAAGTAATATAACTCACTTAGGGATTTTGCAAGTAGAACATTCTTTCTCTGAATATATGACATTATCATAGGGGTAAGCAGAGATGAATTGGGACACATTCTCACCCTTCACAGTTCCAGGATCAGTAAAGCTAGTCAGCAAGAAAAGTACCACCCCTATTACAACTGCCGACACACTTATATACCTGCAAGAACATATAATCTTTAACACAAATGAAAAAGATTGCGTCAAAAAGCATCATTTGCAAGTAAAATTAAATAAGCATATGCATGCTCATGTAGCATAATACCTGTGAATTTCGCCCAAATAATAGTTAGGGATGTAAACAAATGAAGACTGCACTATGAAGTAGTATGTTGCCGATATCATGACAAGATATATGATCTGCAACCCCAAATTTATAAAACATGCATTAGCACCATGTAAAGATGAACAAAAAACATTAGTAAACATCAGTTCGGTACAATAAACATACATGCAAAAATAAGTGTAATGAGAAATTCTACAGATAGGGCCACACTTAGATGGAGAGTAACCCCCTCCACCATCATCACCACTTCCACCCATTCATCCTCCCTTTGCACTCACTCTATTCCCCCTTGATTTATTAACCCTAATCCAAGGAGGCCTAGAACAAAGATATGTGGCTGAACCTCATACATTCTCTGGGTCATACAGCTCATGTATAATTGTAACATAGCGCCAGCACCATTATCACCCATTCGCACCACTTAACTAGTAATATTTAGTGTAGCATAATGTTTACATAATTCTTCAAACCGTTCGTAACACTCGCCTTCCCGGCCCCTTAAATCCGTCCGCAGTTAAAAACAATTAAAAATGCACCCGTACGGCCATACCCCATCCCTTCCCTCCCCCTTCACTCTCCTCTCCTCTCATCTCCTCCCTTGCTCAGGAGACTGCAAAACAACCATGAACTCCGAATCACTAAAGCCAGCTCTATGAAGTTCAAAACTCGAAAGGAAAAATCAAAAGTAGTTCAATTTTGTGAATGATGTATTAATATCTGATTAAACCGAATTCACTGATTCAGAGCAGTAGTCAACTTTAATGAACTGTCCTTAGTTGTCGTCTTAAAAGCATCATACAAAAAGGTGGTGTGCATAAATCAATACAATATTGCAATAAAGGTATTGCAATTTTATAAATAAATTTAATTTAATTTCAAAAAGTAGGCAAAACTATAATAATCTAGACCGTAAAGAAATAAACCAGTGTATTGTTGAACTACATTAGTCGTTCTAGACTTCTGGAGTATAACTAGTTCTTATTTTGCTGTGGAGAAGGTCAGTTAAAGACTTTCCAACCATGACGCTACTAGAACAACTTCTTTGAGCAATCGCATCTATACCTTTCAACATCCAGGTGTGACCATCTCAAAGATGCATTGTAGTGATGCTAGAAGAAGTACTATAAGGTAAGGGTAATCGGATAGCTTATCAGAGCAATTGCATCTATACCTTTCAACATCCACCAATATGAAGAGGACAGAATTGGACATGTGGTCTTTGCAAGTTTACATTATAGAAAGGTATAAAGCCAATAGTTTAAGGTTCATCAACCTAATAGACCATCAAATACCTCTGAAGAGGGAGGGGGTACTGAGGGAATCTCAAAATGAATGACATGTTACAATATTATAAGACTTATATATGAAGTTCAACTTTTCCCTTCTTCTATGTTGTTACCGCTATAACACTGAACTTCTCTAGAACTCAAGTTCCAATTTATCATACGATCGAAAATTAAAATACGTGATTCTTATCACAAAAGCAATGTACTTAGAGCTGGGGCTTAACTGAAACATATAAGGCAAACATCAAGGCCTTGGAGCAAATAACACCATATTAAAGCTTCAAGGTGCTTCGCCCCTGTTGAAATGTATGATATAGCAGATGTGGAATGTATGACCTAGCAGAATGAAATGAAGTAGCTTTTGGTGTGTGGTATCAAGACATGACATCCCAGTATCTGATTGAGCAGTCCAGTACAAAGTCAGGGTAGCTAAATTGTCCAGAGCTTCTACCTTGGATCAAGCTTATTCGTAGTCCTTACACATAACGTAAATAGCTGTCAGCACTACTGAATACTAGGATTTGTCGTTTCATAATAGGTGTAGTAGTGACCGATAGTGACAGATCAAGATCGTAGCCTTGGGCTACAAGGAATACTTTTATATACATGGTTACTGTAGTTGTAAAGCTTAGATTTTTCAGAGAAATAGTATAAAAATTCTTCATTCTCGTAGAAATCACTCCAACCTTTATTTTGTATATGTTTATTCCCCATATTTTCCTTCATCTTCTATACTTCTCTCCAAATTCAAGCACTACAAGTCTATTATTCCATGGACATCAGCCGAAGCTTACCGTGAGCTAATATCTGGATTGTACTGCCTACTTAGTAACATGTATTTCAAGATCAATGCTCTTAGTTTGTTCAATGGAATTAACCTCTTTTACCTCTACTTTCTTCAGCTTTTACATTTAAAAGGGTGAACTTGGGCTTGGCTTCATATTCTCTCAAACCATTTAGTGCTTTCCTTATATTTTGTATCCACTTGGCACAACATCATTAAAAGTTGATTCACAAAACTATCCAACTTTAAACTGTTCAGATCACTATATAAAGTTAAATAACCACCAAAAAGTTTATTCCTGTTTTGTTTTGTAAATAAAGGTGGGCATAAAATCCTACAAGAACTTCATTCCTCCAGGTTTACAAGAGGCAAGCAGGGGCATAGAGCAAGGTAAAAAATCCCTTTCAGTTAGGGAAACAAGTTTAGCCCAAAAACCTACAAGAACTCCATTCCTCCAACTTGAGCATCAATCCGTAAAGGAATAATGGATCAAAGAACCAGACTAAACATGCATGATACATCAAATTCCCTTTCAGCAGGAAGCATGTCCTTTTTCAATCGACAAGACACGGTTATCCCTTCTTATTCACACAATTCCTTTCAAACAAATCTTTGGCAAGTTTGCACACCAATATTGCTTGAAATCTTTGAAAGACACCCTCAACCAACCTTCGAAGCAATTGAGTGGGGTTTGAGTCCTCATTTCAGCCCACCCCCCACAAGCTCAATAATTCATAAAACAAAACAAATAAAAATAAAGCATTGCTAAAAATCCAACCAGGAAATTAACCGTCTAACACCACAAGCGCACCCCAGTTCTATAATTCTTGCAAAGCCAACCCAACATCACTACCCCACAGCCGGCAAAGAGGCTCCCGTCCAAGCGAGTAAACACAGCATAAGGTTGTTCCAATGTGACTCTTATAGCTGAAGTACACCAACTATTTGCTACTCGATAAAAGTCAGTGCAACGGGTATATCAACTATTTCGATTCAGTCCAATATATTCCAAAACCAAACAAGAGCAAGTCTTAGGCTCCAATACATTCCTTCAAACCCCATTGCCAGAAACTATTCCAGCATAATCACAAACCTCTCAAAACACTAAATTCTACCATCAATAAAATTTACTCCCTTTCACATAATCCCCCACCAATCCCTCAAATATCACAACTTTCACAAAAATACTCAAACACATCAAACAACCCAACAAAACCTTTGAAAAAACTCAAACTTTCAACTTAAATGTACCTGCAAAGTAGGATTAGAACGATAGCAACACTGATGCTCAACAGAAAGCACAGCATTTGCACCTCGATCTCCACACACCTTAGTCACACATCTCCTGCAAAATTTAACCAACAATAAATCATCCAATCCAAAACCCATCAAACAATATCAAAAACAAATCATTAGCAATAAATATAAAAGTTAAGACTTACATGAAATAATCATAGAGACCAAAGGTAAGGAAATAATGAAAGCGTTCAACAAAAGTGCCCTGAAAAATGGGCCATTGCCCACATAAGAAGGAGACTATTACTAGCAGTGTTATTGATCCATGGCATAGTAGAAGCCACTGCATTGTTGATTTTTGATGAAGAAAAATTAAGTTTATAATTGGTTGTTACTTGTTAGTACTGTGACAAAAAGGGCTTATTAGTTATTATGGTATGTGACTATGTGTGATGATGGTGTTATAATTATTGGGAGGTTGGTTTGACATTTAAATGGGGGACAGGGAATTGACTTTGAAGACTTGAGATTGGAAGTTTAGTTTCTGAAGGATCTTTAGATGCTGATTGGTGAGAACTGATTTTTACACTCCTACAGTTTATTTTAACACTCCCACTAGTCTTTTCCATGTAAGAGCACACATTTTTGTGCAATATTTAATTCCTCTCACATGGGGAGTGTAAAAATCAATCAAAGGAGTGTAAAAATCATTTCCCCTGATTGGTGTGTTGAACTGGATTTGATGAGATGTGTTGTGTCTGTATTTTTCTGCAAAACAGTTGTCTGTCATCTTTGCTAAGATTCTGGAAATTGGTTCAGGTAACGGTTTCGTGAATTTTTAGTACACGTCTAGTTTGCAAATTTTGAAAAAAATATAAATTTTGGGGAAAAAAAAAAATTAAAAGAGATACCATCTACTTTTTTTTTTTTTTTGTGCTTTTCATAAAACACAAATTATTAGAAAATACCGTCTACTTTTATTATAAAATAGACCAACGCTTTACTAAGTGAATCTTCATAAGCTCCCTACAAACCCAAATTAGTTGCATAATTATATGCCTTTATTGGGCCAGCATGGCTTAATCTACTTAAAATAGACGGTCTCTTTCAAGACTAGTTGTAAATAAAAATAATAGGAGATTCGAAATGGTAATCCAAATAGTTAATAGGTCAGGATTTGGATCAATGTAAACATCCTTTGTAAGTGGTTTCTTATATGAAGTGGAAAACCTTTAATCGTTATTTTTAATGTGTACTAGATGAACCCCCCCCCCCCCCCCCCCCCCCCCCCCGGAAACTATTGTGACGAACTCACATGCTTTGAGTGAAATAGACATAGTCACAAGTTTTATTACTCTGACTCGAAATTGAGCTTGTGACCAATGGGAGGCTCACCACCTTTTGAACCAGTTGAGCCAACTTTACTGAGGAAATTAGAGTGTCGAGCCGTCAATGGTTTTTGGTGGACACGTCCAAATCACCAAGGCCTAAACTAACTTATGTAGTGATAGTATGTTACACAAATTTTTGAAAAAGATCATCAGCTTTTATGATAAAAGTAGACGAGTTTTCTCCAAACTAAATTAAGTCAAGCTTCTTAAAGGCCAATCAAATAAGAGAATTTTTTTTTATTGGATTAGCATGACAACCCAGATAGTATCCCCTAAGACTTTTTGAATTAATAAATGGCAATACCACAATTGTTCAACAATCAAGTTACACATAATGATCAAAACCCCATTTTTATCAATTGAAGTATCATTGCCAAAAACTAAAAATCAAGTCCAATCCAGACAGTATCACGAAAAAGGTCCTCATCGGACGCAACAAAATGGGCACTCCGTCGCCTTGAAATTGGCAGGCCGAGCAGAGTAGTGAAACCAAACAAAGCCCAAGACGAGTTTACTAGAATAAAGTAAGGTGAGTCAGTAGACAAAGTCTAGTGTTTTCCCTCCCACAAACAATCCCGCCAAAGACACATCACATGTTTTCTGCCAATTCAGCTCCTCTCAATTGTTAATCAGGAAAATTGTAACACCTTACTAGTTTACTTTTGCACCAAATAGAGCTGGCCACGGGCCGGGCC
>CAAKMY010068173.1:0-25115 GCA_901111285.1 Corrigiola litoralis
ACTAATATAAGAGTTCAAAAGACTTTATGAAAGGATTGATATAATAGTTCATAAACCAAAACTGAGCACACTTAACTACAGTAGCACCCCCGAAATATGGATCCTGCTATCCAACTACGATTGAGGTCTACAGAGAATCAAGATGTACAGTTTCATGAATGAGACTATTAAAGAAAAAAAGACAGGCCGAACATTTCTTCATAAACATAGTGGATATATGCAAAAATATTCACTAGGAATCCTAAATATGCAATGAAACAACAGAATGCAACCAAGTACTGAAACATTGAGCATAACCTTCAGAATTTCACGGGCTTCAGTTTCATTCTTTCCACTATCAATCAGATTCCAGAAGCATGTATCAAATTGGTTATTGATGTGACCTGTTAAACAAACAGCGGATATAGAATTTCAGAAACAGCTTCATTTAGTTCCTAAATGATGAGGAAGACGTAAATTAATATCATGCTGCTTGATAGCTCCATGATTGGGAATAACTGAACTCATATACAGTGGGTTATCACAGAAACTACTTACAATTATTTTGTCTCCATGCTAGATAAGTTTGAAGAACCTCCGATGTTGGACAACAGATAAGTTGAGCGTTAAAAGAAGGTGCGTACAACAGCTCCTGGTTTGGAAAGAAGTCTTTCCATTTTGCGGTGTACACGGAAGTGAAGAACGATACAAGGAGAGACAGTATCTTACTGCACAACATTTTCACAGAATATAAGTATTTGCTCATAGAAAAAGACACTGACCTTAATCAAGTACTACCACACACGTATTTTCAAAAAAAAAACAAAAAAAGTACCACACACAAGTTAGTGCCATGCAGTATATTAGCATATCAAGAAGCAAGCAACATATTTGAGGGCAAGTTGACAAAAAGGTATCTTCAACGCAATGAAACAGCGCTGTATATATATATGCCAACGTGTCAAGCAGGGAAAACTTCCTGAACATACAAACTATTAACAATCGAAAGAAAACAATTTGGACGACAAACCTTTCACGCCTCTGGTAGAATTTTGACGTCTTTTTGAATATGAAACTGCAAAGCATGACATGGACAAACAATGTGATGAATGTAAAAGGCAAGGAGCAATTCAGAATCATACAAGAGATAATGAACAGCGCAAGTACCTATACTCATCGTTAAAGCCATACGAGAATACTATGTCCTGATATTCCTCCATAACCGCAATTGCACACGACTTCATTAACTTCAAGGCTCTTCTATCATTTGGTTTGTCAAATTTGTGAACTTCAGAGAATCTGTCATATCAAGTGGATGAACAAGGTAAACTTTAGCCAAGATAAGTTACCACATGCTTACTAAATAATCTTAGGCTTTTCAGTTAGAGAGATCATTCCTTATGGCACCTCAACATAGGAAAAAAAACCTAGCAACAGTGCTTCATAGGACAGCCATCACTATAAAGCTATAAATTAGAAAGAAATCGAAACTTCTAGCAAAGATATCACCCCAGTATCTTTAGTCTCATCCTTCCTAAGCAGAATGTTGATATCAAAGCGTTACAAGTTGAAGCTCATAAACTTCTGGACATCACTCGTAGCATCCCATAGTTCTCTGGTGCAGAAAAGCTACTTTTTATGACTTCCGTAACAGGGTTATGAAAAAACGAACACCACGTATAAAACCGGCGGCACTGTAGAAGCAATTCTCAATTATGACTGGTCAACAGAGAGATGTTCTTCTTTACATTTTTATAGCCATATGAGCTTCTACGGTTCCGTTGTTTCCCGTCCTTTTTTTCTTTTGAACAAGCAAAAAAGAATTATTCTATTGCAGACGAATTATCAAATGCATTGCACTAACCACCAAACCCTTCTCCTTAAAGGCCGCAACAGGTTAATGAACAAACTAACACCACGGAGAAAAGCGGCGGCACTGTAAAAGCAAATAGCAGAGAAAGGGGAGCTGGAACATATGCTGTGTCAGAGGAGCTGTGCTCAAGTTAAAGGATTTAGTCAGCTGATGTTGTCAAGTAGTTATTTAGTTGTACATGTCAGCAAATTAGTTGTAACAGAATTCTGTTAGTATGTTAGTTGATGTATAAATAGATTTTATCCACTTGTAAACCCAATCATTCAATCAATAAATTATCTCATATCATGTTCATTGCTAGCTAAGCTCGAGTTGATTTCTCCACCAATTTATATCAATTCCACTAGCTACCTCATATAGGCTCGATCACCAATCCTAGTTGATCCAATCCAATATCAACCCGAAAACTCTAGGTCATGAATACGACTATCGGACCAGAAAACCCAACTACCAGCCCAAACCCGACTTACACGAAACTCGAACCCAACCTAACCACTCTATTTAGCACACCATCCTAACATTGATCAACACAAATAAACTAATCAAAACCTGCAGAGTAAACTAGTATGAACCAAATAAGATTAGAAATACTGGCACGAACCAGTATCATCAAAACTAAGAGTTTATCAAATGTTGGCAAGTATACAACAAAGCATACAAATTCGGCATTTGGGTAGTAATAAATTAGCACAGATTATTAGAAAAGACCGTCTACTTTTACGAACTCTTGGCAAGCTTAACATACTTAAGCTCCCTATACGCCGAAGTCAAGTTATATATTTATATGTCTTTATTGGGCCAGCATGACTTCGTCTACTTTTAACATAAACACATATTACCTTCGGAAGTTGCGGCCGTCAATGCGAACAACAATAAGGTTAGGGAACATAATCTTGTCAGGAGCTTCAAATAACTTGACATACTCGTACTTGCTGTTTGCCATGCTGGCTAGTACAGCGGCAATGAGAACTCCGTAAGGGGAGGAGAGAGAGAGAGTGGAGGAGGCAAGAGGGTTTGTTTTGTTTGGGTTTTTGATGGGTAAATTACACTTTTGCCATTAATGAGGCTTGTTTTATCCTACTCGTCAAGGGAAATTCCAATTAGTGTCCTTGAACTTTGCGCTTTTTAGCTGGTATCCTATTCTTAAACCAGATTTCAAGTGGTGCTCTTTATTTTTTTAGAGTGATTTAAATGATGACCAAGTATTATAAGTCGTCAATATTAAGGGAATTTCTATGTGTTGAAAGGGTTGTCGATCCGGGATTGATAGGAAAGAAAGAAAAAATACCAAATAAGGTGAAACATTGGGTAAAGGGTAAAGAGATACAACGCAAATTGAGATTTTGAAGAAGGAGGTTAACGAATTGAGTGACTATATTAAGAATGTTGAATTCTGCAAATACTGTTTGTGGCAAATATGGATTAGCTTAATTAATAGAACATGTAGGATACTTAACTAACGAAAAATTAACGATTTTATCTATGTTTGGTCACTATTTAGATAACTATAAGAAAGTGAAGGGCACTACGAGCTGGAAAGTGCAAACTTTAAGGACACCAATTGGAATTTCCCATTTTTAACTTAAATTAGACATAATTATTAGCGGAATTAGAGAGATCATTTCTTATTAAACTCTAATAAAAATGACCAATTCAAATAACAGTGCCACCTCAAAACCGTCCTTAAAATTGAACGGGCTTATACAAAATTTATTAGGTGTTTAAAGGGTGTTAGGATTCTCTCAATTTCTTTTTAAAACTGGATGATAGCCTAGAGGGAGTAGGGTATTAAGATCAAAATAAGTAATAAGATCTAGACCGTTTTATTTTTAGGAAATGGAGTGGTGACAAACATGTAAAATAGGTAATAGAAGATCCATTTCTTTTGAAAAATGGAGAGAATCTTGACTCGTTTAAAGGGAGTCGCTCAAGCAATGAGGCACAAAGATGGGAGTGTGAGGGAATGAGGAATGCACAAATTTCTAGAATAGGTCGTGTATACATTTACCCATCAAGTCAATTCAGACCTATTTATCGTGTTGATGGGCAAATATGAATCCATCTACTTTTATGATTAAAAAGACGGTACTTTCAAGACTTTTTTTGGGATTGAAGGAGGGTTTCTCTTTACTTCTGTTCTTTGATCAGGAAAGTGGAACTTGGCCCGAACTTGTAATCGTGCTAGTTTCCTTACCGGGGCCGGCACTGCAGTGATGATGCATATCTTTGCACCAATTCAATGTTACCAATGTCTTCAAAGAGACAAGGAGTCATCAATAATACTACCATGCTTATACAAGTTTAAGAAGTTAGCTGTTTCATTTGCCAATGAAGAGAAATTTATGAAACAATTACTCAACATGCTCTGAGACGAAAATGAAATGAAAGATCCCATGGTTTGAAAATCAATGCTTATGACCTCTATCGATGCTATATATAATTCTAAAAATCATACAAGTCCTTGAATATTCAACTCATGTCTTATACAACTCAATTTCTACATTACAATTACTAGAAACACAACTAAAATCAATACGTAATTCCGCAGCTAATTAACCAAAGAAACAAACATAAGCTAGCTCTTGAGGTGGGAAAACTGAGCAGCTGATCAAACCCCTGCCCTGCTACGTGCAGCATGCTGGTGGGAAAACATTGAAGCAACAGAGTGAGCCAAGCCCAATACAATCGCCAACTTCACTTGGCCCCTCTTTGGAATCAGACGACTAGGAATCCTTTGTGACACTGCACTTGCACTCATCACATCACCTCTTCCTTCACCACCCATTTCTTTCAACTTGAGCAAAATGGAGTATGTATGTTGTATGTTGTATGTTGTATGTTGTATGCGATACAAAAACTTTTGAGAGTAGATTTTCCACGAGCTGAGCTTAAAGTGTTGGACCGACGGTATTATATAGGAGACTGGGTGTACGATAATGCCCCTGGTTTTGGCCCACTAACAATGTGACTGGTTAGTGCAAGACTGCAAGTGGTAGTACCTAGTAGGGTCATTGGCGTGGAATTTTGGACCCTTCAAATTATTTGCTTGTCAAACTCTCTCGACTAGACTTGACCATCTAACCTCAAATTGATTGCCCCCCACGTTTGCGAAATTTCATTTGACCATTTGATTTTTCTTTAGTTTATACAAGGATATACGATAATTATACAAAATAGTATACAGGTTATAGTCTATAGATCATGAATTGCTAATCATTCCACTGGCCACAGCCCACATGCGAGCAATAAATTAAAGCACCACTTTCATTAATCTATGTACAAATATCTGATATGCCAGCATGAAGCTGAAAATTAAAAACAAAGGTTTCATTGGTATAATGTTATCGGTTATGCATGAATAGCGGTCAACTTGTTATAAGAGAATCGAACATCGTAATGTAAATGTAATTTGATCATACATGGTGTTTAAATGAATAGGTAAGTGAGCAGTTAGCAGTTTAGCAGGTACTGTACTCAGGTAGTATAGATCAAATGTTGAGATGACGAAAGGAGTGACGTTAACAGTTTTCCCGGCCTCTATTAATTTTAAACAAAAACCATGAACTACATAGTACCAAAAAAAACCATGAACTACAAGAACAACCTGGATAGATCAACATAAGAACTAATTTTACCTCTCTACATTATGGCTCAGTTTGATACGAGGAAAAATCAAAATTTATCGTTTACAGTGTTTACTAAGTATATTTTCTAGCTGGTATCCTATTCCTAAACCAGATTTCAAATGTTGCTCTTTACTTTCTTATAGTGATTTAAATGATGACCAAGTATTATAAGTCGCCAATATTAAGGGAATTTCAATGTATCGAAAGGGTTGTTGATCCGAGATTGATAGGAAAAAAAAAGAAAAAATACCAAACAAGGTGAAACATTGGGTAAAGGACAAGATTCCAAATGGCGCTCTTTACTTTCTTACAGTGATTTAAACGATGACCAAGTATTATGAGTTGTCAATACTAAGGGAATTTCAATGTATCGAAAGGGTTGTTGATCCGCGATTGATAAAGAAGAAAGAAAAAATACCAAACAAGGTGAAACATTGGGTAAAGGGTAAAGAGATACAACCCAAGTTGAGATATTGAAGAAGAATGTTAAAAAATTAATATCTAATAAGAATGTTGAATTTTGCAAATACTGTTTGTTGTATTTATAAATTAGCTTTATTAATAGAACATGTAGGATACTTAATTAACGAAAAATTAAGGGTTTTATCTATGTTTGGTCACTATTTAGATAATTGTAAGAAAGTGAAGAGCAACCGTTGGAATCTGATTTAGCAATTGGGTATCGGCTAAAAAAGTGCAAATTTCAAAGGCACTAGTAGGAATTTTCCATTTATTTTAACTTCAATTGGACATAACTATTAGCGGAGTTAAAGTGATCATTTCTTATTAAAACTCTAATAAAAATGATTACTTTAAATAACATTGACACCTCCAAATCAGACATATTTATCTTTTGTTGGGCGAACAATTGTACATGACTCCATAAACTTTTATAATTAAAAAAAGGGTACTTTCAAGACTTTTTGGGATTGAATGAGGATTTTTCTTTAGGGTAGAGATTAAACACAGCACGACTTAAAAAACATTAAAACACAAAATTCCCATCCAACTCAACAACATCTCTCTCTTCTCTCACAAATCAGCTCCCCTTGGTAAATTATAAGGTAGTTCCGAGACTACCTAGAACTAGGTAGTCCCGAAACTACCTAGAACTAGGTAGTCCCAGGGGCAAAGTCGTTATGTTATAAAGAAAAAACAACCTAACCCAACTCATTCTCACCAGACATCAGCCTCCCCCTCTTTCTTCTCAACAAAACCTTCTCTCTCCTTCTCCATCTCCTCTCTCCTCCTCCATTTCCTCACATAACTGCCGCATAGCCATCGAACAAAACCTTCTCTCTCCTCCTCCATTCGCAGTCGCCGGCGAACGACGAGCTCTCATGCCGAAAAGCAACGTCGGAGCACTGTAATCTAATTAACGACGACGACAACGACAAATCTCTACGAAGAAGCTACCGTTGTCTCAGGTGGTTCTAGGTTGATTTCGGGGTGATCGTGGTGAAATCGGGTTAGTACGGCGGTTTGTGGTTGATTGGTGTATTCGTGGTTGTTAATTAAAGGTGGTTTTTAGGTGCCGATGGGGTTGGAGGCAGCGGTGGAGCTAGGTAGCTGCAGTGGGGAAGGCGTTAGGGTTTAATAGAGGGATTAGGGTTTGGGATCTAGGGTTTGGGGGGAGGGGCTAGTGTGTCTAGGGTTTGGGGGGAGAGGCTAGGGCTTCTAGGGTTTTGATGTATATTGATTGTATTTTTCATGTATATTGATTGTATTTTTCTTGTATATAGTAAATATTTTTAATGTGTATTGTTAATATTCTTATAGATTATTTATAAGTCTTATGGATGTTATGAATGTCTTATAATAATATCCTACTAAAATTTTGTGGAACTTATTTTGAGTTTTGTTGGACCTTAAAAATAATTATGTTGGTATAATGGTAAAGCAAACTGGAGTAATTAAAAATAGAAACTGTGAAAGTTAAAAAATGAATATTTATGTCATTATTGTACTTCGAACTCCTGACCTGCCAACCCAAGACGCTTTACAGTATCAAAACATGACCAACTGAGCTGGCTTGTATCATTATGTGCGCTATACCAACTTATCTTAACGCGTGTTGGGAACTGGGACTACCTATTTTTTTGGTAGTCCCGGGACTACCTTATACTTATTGCATATTTACCCCTTCTATGTTAACATATGTCCGTATTTTGTACAAAAAATTTGACGGAGTTAGGCTTAAGTCACTAAAAGGGATGAGTTTTTGAAACCACAAATCACCAAAGTGGAATTAAAAAATGTCAGCAATCAAAGTGAAATTCTCTCAAAACTCAGGATAACCAAAATATAAATTTTCCTATCCATTAAAAGGGTCCCTTTTTAATAGGAAGACTAGTTTTTGGCCCGTGCGATGCACGAAATGTTGATAGGATGCCTATCAGTTTTAGTGTGAAAATAAAATTTCTTTTATTAGCATGGTTATATATTTTTTGAGAGATTGTTCCTTTTTTGTAGTGTTATATTTTAATCATATAGCGTGTTTATAAATTGGAAGTCATAGCATCAAGAATGAGAATTGGTTGTTCAATGCTTAAGTAATTAATAGGGTGGGGTTATTTTGGTCAAAAGTTCAAGGTGAAAGATGACACATCTTAAATGTTGATGATGTGGCATTCCACGTGGCTTGCTCCCGTGAATGCAACGCCTTTTAATAGATTTTACTATTGTTTGGGCCCGGTGATGCTCGGGACGTTGTGAATTTTCGTTTGTTTTCGGTTTTATTTTCCCGTCATCAAACATTTTAGAAAAAGATATCCGGTTTAATATTAGTTTTCAATATAGATGATTAAATTTAAGAGAAAATTAAATATATTATTAACGTACTTAGTAACATATTGATTATCTTATAAGGTTAATTAAAATATATTCTATCATTTATGGACAATGTGAAATAACAATTAAGATGCTCTAAGTATGTCAAAGTAATGTTAAATGCAAGATGACATGGCGTAATATGGTGACATGATCGATGACGTGGCGCACTACCGTGACAATAACGCCTTTTAACAATATTGTATAGATGACTATTTGATAAGGAGTTCATAGCAAAAAGTGTTATCTGTTCACATGCAATAAACACTACTCGTTAAGAGTCATTTATCTCTCTATATTTGTTTGTCCACATTTATAGATCGTGTTACACCATCAATAATTTAATTTAATTAAAAAATAAGAAATCTATGATATTTTTGTATTTATAAAATAAGTTTATATAGCTATGTTATAATTTTTATGATTATTTATATTGAGTTATTAACGGACGAATATAACCTTCATTATTGTCAAAAGGTAAATATGGAAGATATAGCATATATGGAGTAGTATATATCTTTATATTTTTCACATATACAGTATAGGGCGCCACTGGGTGGTACCGAATTTGGGTGCCACCCTCTCACATGTATTATTATAATGCTTGGTGGCCCCCATCAATAGGGGGGATTATAATAATACATTGTGAGAGGGGTGGCGCCCAAATTCGGTACCACCTGGTGGCGCTATCTTATTTTCCTACAGTATAAGGGCCTGTTCTCTTCAACTTATTTTCACTTATTTTATCTTATCTTATCTGAATTTTTCTTATTTTTCCTGATTGTTTCTGAACTTTTCTTATTTTTACTTTTTTTTTGAACTTTACTTATTTTTACTTATTTTTCTGAATTTTACTTATTTTTTCTGATTCATGTTGTTTTGATAGCTCAACTTTACTTATTTTTACTTATTTTTACTTATTTTTCTTATTTTAACTTAATCCCACTTATTTTCCTGAACTTTACTTATTTTTCCTGAACTTTTCTTATTTCTTCTGAACTTATCTTATTTTTTCTGAAAATAAGTTGAAATAAGTTGAGGAGAACAGGCCCTAAGTATGTTCGATGGCCGGATATACGATTTTGACCCATCACCCCACTTTATTGGTGGCAACAGGGCTGATAAGAGGTATTTGTATCAACTGGTGGGAGAAGGTGTCAAGAGAGGAGCATCAACAGTACTGCTTGCTGATACAGTAGGGTATATTTTTCCCCATGAATGGGGCCAAGTTTTCCAAGAAATGAAGGAAAGTATCCCAGGAATTGAGAATGTTGTTTTGGGTACACATTGCCATGATGATCTTGGCCTTGCCACTGCAAACACATTGGCCGTAAGTATTTTCAGCGTAGAAATTTACTAGAGAATGCTAATACTTATGCCATGAAAGTTGAATAGGTCGACCAGTCACAAATTTAAAATGATTAGATCGACCACTCAAGCTTAGTCTACCAATTAGAGACATTTTCTTACGCTAGCTAGGGGGTGAATTAAATTACAAAATGAGTGAGGCTAGCAAATAAACTTGTTAACTTGACAAGCATTCCATTATTAATTTCTCACCATAATGCCATGCAGGCTGTGTACAACGGTGCAAGACAAGTTGAAGTTACAATTAACGGCATTGGCGAAAGGGCTGGAAATGCCTCTTTAGAAGAGGTAACTACATGTGTTAATAATACAAGCACAAGTACGAACTATGTACGAAGTCCTAATTCGTAAAAAACTGGAACTAACACAGTAGTTTGAGGCTTCAAACGACATGTTAATATTTCTCTCCAACTGCATGCAGGTTGTCATGGCTCTTAAGTGTCGTGGTGAAGATCTTGGTGGACTTCATACCGGCATTAATACAAAGCATATATTTTCAACAAGCCAAATGGTACGCTTCATAACTAATACTCCGTACAAGGCAAAAGATATCTTAATTAATGAGTTATCATACTAGTCATAGTCGTACTTTATACCAACAAGTGAACAGATATTGGGCTATGCCTTTTTGCATATATAGTGCATTTAAAATTCAACGTATAAGGATAATTATTGGAAAAGAGAGCCTAAGAGCACACAAGTTACTTACATGAATGAGATATGTTTCATTGATGTGAATCGTCTGCAACATTTTCATATTAGCTAATAAATCTTGTACAATAGGTGGAAAGACTTAGCGGACTGTCTATACAACCCAACAAATCTATTGTTGGGGCTAATGCCTTCGTTCATGCTAGTGGAATTCATCAGGTTACCAACTTCAAAATATATAATGGTGCAATTCAGCTTATATACTTATAAATGTCAATTCTAAGTATCTGCATTGTTACTATTACCATATACTCTGTAGGATGGAATTCTCAAACATAAGGGCACATATCAAATAATGACTCCAGAAGATATAGGGAAGCTTCAATCTAATGATGGTATAGTGCTCGGAAAACTCAGGTGTGTATTAAATTATGTGGAGTATTATATTGTACGTAGACAACCGCATCAATCGTCCACACCCCCTCCTTTAATTTCTGTAAAGAACTGTACGTCATAAGTAGCAACTAGCAACTAGCAACAAACTACAATGTTACTTTTTAAACTATCAACTGGAAATTAAATGTAGTTAAATAATAAACTTTCTCCATTCCAAATTAAACTTCCTACTTGCTTTTTGACACTATTCATAAGAAAAGATAGATTTTATAATTTTTTTCAATATATAAGATAAAATATAGGCCACGTTCTATACACCGTTTTGTTTTGGTATTTTCATTTTCTGTTTTTTTTTTATTATTATTTTGAACTTTTTAAACCTTTTGTTTATAGCATGTTTTAATACCAAACTTTTCTGAACTATTCTGAACTTTCTAAAGTTTTCTAAAGTTTTTTGAAAATAAAATAAAAAATGGTGTGTTGAACAGGCCCATAGTCATGTGAGGTCTTGTTTAATTTTTTTTGTAAAGAGTAGATTTAAAATATCAATCTTTCATAATTTTTATTAATATTTAACTAAAGATATTTAGCACATATAATGCACAATGTTATACGAAAGATAAATAGGAAGTTTAATTCGAAATGGTGGAAGCATTATCCTATTTTTAGACGGGGAAAACCAAAAAACAAAAAAAAAAAACTTTTATCAAGAATAATAAAAAATTTGTACTTTCAATAGCATGGACCAGCTTTTGCGCCTACTTTTGTATTGAAGGGGTAACAATAAGTTTAAGTTCTGAAGTCTTCTATGTACCAAAAAAAAAATTCTGAAGTCTCAGCATGTCTTCCTTATTATTTCTTCAAATTGAGGTGCTAACTCAATGCAATGTGATGCAGTGGCCGTAGAGCTTTACGATCTAGGCTACAAGAGGTGAGACAAACGCCTTCAATTGCATTTGTTTCTTTTCATACTTCAATGTCTTTGATACCTAAGTTCCTAATTATAATTCCAACAGCTTGGCTGCAATTTAGATGCTGAAACTTTTGACAACATGTTCTCACGTGTAAGAGCTTTAGCAGAAGAGAACAAGGTAAGACAAAAAATATGTAGACATCTGCCCTTAAAAGTTACAACCAAAAGGTCAAATTTGACACAAAATCAATCGGCGCAAGCTAAGTTTGACTAATTAATCTGCCCAATAATAACATTTGCTGCATCATATTTTTATTACAGAAAGTAACTGACAATGATCTCAAGTCACTTCTACTGGAACAGAAGATCGCGGCAACCTAGAAAGTACTCCGTATTCATCAGTTCGTGCAGGAACTATCTTGGAGTCATTGTCTTCACTTTGTTTATAGAGTCCAAAATAACGTTTCTCTGTTTTGGTGATTTCAATTTTATTGCGTTAACGTTTCTTTCTTTATCAAGTTTTTATTGGGCCTCTGGTCATCTTATATTAATCAAGAGGGGATGGTCATACTCATACACCTTGGCCAATCACCTCATTGGAGTTATCATGTTTGTGACAGAGATGTTCAGCACTATGAACGTCTCACCGTTTATTTTGTGTGAAGTTAGCAACAATGATATGTACATTAAATTTGTACTATTTAATATACTTAAATTTGCTATTAGTACATGTCTATATTTTTCATACTCTGTATTGTAATTTTATAACCTTTTACACGTCAAACATATGATAAACATCAATTCGTATCCCACAACATAAACAAGAGAAAAGATGAGTACTCTCTATGACTCAGTGATATCCCTCCATTTGTTTTTGGACCAAAGTTTAAGGAATTAAAAAGATATGAGATTAAAAATGGGTCCACAAGCACGTGGGTGCGTTTTGTGTGGTTTTTATTTATTATTTCTTGCCCAAAATAAAAATGAGGGAAATTGAGTGAGACGGAGGGAGTACGTAATAACGTAGCGTACTAAGGTCATATCCACCAAGTCAATAAAAAGAAAACTTGGTTTTGTAAGACTAATAGATTAGTAGCAAAAACAATCTATTTTATACGAAAAGAGATCCGGCCATATTGTTTTTCGTTTTTATGATAGCGAAGACATAATTAATTAATCATTGGTAAATTAGAGTGTTTTTCAATGTGGATTTCTCGGAAACAACCTCTTTAAGGCTCTGTAAATCGGGGCCATCAGGGTTACAATTGTTATATCTGGAAGATTTTGAAGTGAAGTTTCTTTGACAACACAACAACATAGTGGGTGGTTGGCCCATCTTGACCACAATTTTAATTCTCAACTTGTGACAATTTGGGATGTAAAGACAACTTCTTTGTTAGATGATAGAAATGATTCATTAAAAGACGCAGCTCCCAAATAATGAGATGTGATGTAGTGGTTGCTCATTTTAACTGTACATAATGTGGTCAGGGGTTTGATCCTTAATCATGGGAATGTAACACATTTCTTGACAAGTCGTTTACCTCTTAAGAAAGCGGTTGCTGCAAAAGGAAATAGTCACTACGTACTTTTGATGGTAGAATCCTTAATTAGACCATAAAAAAGACGAAACCCATAGGTCTTCTCCAACCAAATAATTAAACAAGAGAAGATATTTAACACATTAACAACGGTAAAATAAAATAAAATATAAACACCATTGCTACAACCTGAAGGAAAATGCACAAAGAAACCATTAGAGTTCATTAATCTAGTTTAGTTTACAAGGTAATATTTAGGATCATTCATTGTTCAACCTCTACTGAAGCGTTCAAGATACATGCATGAAGATATTTCGACCTTTCACTTTGCAGTGAAATACAAATGCACCATTAAACGAGTTGTCATATGAGCCATGGTCCCTTTTTTCGTACAAAGGAAAGGGAAAACAGAACTGAAACTAAAATAGCCTAGGCTTGGAACGCCCCATCAAGTTCTCCTGTACAGCGTCATGCACAATTGCTTGTAGGTAAAAAAAAACTCCTTGTATTTTCCTGTAAACTGAATACCCATATTTGCTAACCGATCTACAACTTCATCATCTTCGCGATACGCATGTAATTTGATAGTAACTTGCCATAGTCTATTCTTGATCAATTCATGGCACTGAGTCACTTAATAGAAGTTAGGGTGCCCATGGTACTTTTAATCGATTTACAAAAGACCCTAGGTAGAAGGGTAAGCCTAAAAAATAAAACCTGGTCATGGTTTGTTTGATTAAGATCCAAGTTGACCAACTTAATAATATAAAGCCTCAAAGTCCTCCCTCTTTACCATATGAGAAGTTAGAAGAGATACACAACGTACCTTTTATAATATGGGTTCATACGATGCATAAGAACCTTGTAAGTGATAGGTTTTAACCCATGCGAAATAAAAAAAGAGCAAAAGTATAATGGTCAGTGGCGGATCCAGAAAATTATCTTTACGGTGTCCCCTTTATCTTTCCGGTGTCCTGTCAACATATTTTAATAGCATTTCTATATAAAATATATAATTTTCTAATATTTTTAGCATTAAAATTGCATTAAACCCAAAAAAAATTTTGCTTTTCGGTGTCCGCGGACACCGCATGCCGAAGCATACATCCGCCACTGATAATGGTACAATATTACCAAAAGGAAGTCATCCTATCCAAATTATAGCCCATAAAAAGTGACAAGAATTAAAAATCCCACGTGAACGTGAAATGAAGTTAGTAAGATTGGGTTAAGAATTTGGACCTAATTAAGTAATTGGGTCGACATAAATTTGACACGAAACTTAGATCGGTCGACAATCGTGTTATGTTGGGGTACGAAGCACATACCCGATCAACACGCATAAACTTTATATCCTTATTGAAACGCGGTTCTCTCAACCACCACGGCCCACTAAAACTACAAGAAAACAAATCTTCTCTTTTAAACAAACAACAACCAATTTGTTTATCTCCCTCAATTTGCTCGTGCGGCAAGATCAAGAACTTCTCAAACTCAGAACCCCTATACTTGGACAGAAGTCGGCCAAATGAACAAGGGCATCTATCATCCCCACATATGGTCAAATCCCCCTCCCCCTCAAGGTCTTCCAAATATATTTAGTTACCTTTACTACAATAAGTAACTCACACATAGTGCTTATATATGTTCTTCAAACTAGGATACTTCAATTTATAATCGGTTAAGGTAATCGTCATCAACCTAGCTAATTACTTCTCTGACATAATTCCGTACAAGAGCACCAACCCGAACTCCCGCAACCATGTGGACCACATGCACTCTCACCTTTAGAAGGTCGGTGCCATGGCTTGCCACCCTCATTCCCATCTTCACAACAAAAATGGCAAACTAAAGATAGACCATACTTATAACCCATTTGAGGTAACTAGCTCACACAAGTAAACTTGAAAATTCTTGAAATTTACCTTAACTGATAAACAACCGAATGATAAGATCCATTAGTTTTATTTATTGTTAATCCTCGATTTCCGAATGACTAACCCAATGTCACCACATGCATGGTAGTCATCTATAATAATTTTGTTATATAAATACCTGAATGCAACACATTATTACATAATATAATAAACACTATTATAGTACGTAATTACCTCTACCCCTTTAACTAGTATTAAAAATAATTCAACCAATAAATCTAACCAATTACAATGATGACATCAATAAAAAGAACCATCGTTCAATTCATAAAAAAAGAAATCAATATGAAGAGCATCACAACAAATTAATTAAGCAAACTCAAAAGTACTATACAACTTAAAATCATTCTAAGGTCAACAGTGTGATCAATAAAAGCATAACATGTGTGTCAACATATCAAGCCCTTTTCGCAAAATACACTACTATATTACTCAACCCTTTAGTGCTACACTTAAAAGGTCTCCCCTGCAATAAACCCTTTATAGTACTACTTGTATTAACGTTGCTTGAAGGCTTATCATTGAACGAAATATTAGACGAAGATGTAGACGTTGATGCGAATGAGGATGTCGAGAAACGAGCGGATTCATAATGATACCTATCGGACTCAAAAATGGGTTGTTGTCCAACGTTACATATCCTCTTAGACCCTCCTAGACTTCTATGACCCTCCATCCTCTTCTTGATTTTCTTAAGGAGCCATGCACTTGACCACCTCCTAGCCTTCGGCTCGTCCATAATTTTGATGCATGGCTTAGGCAGGCTCATTGCAAGTACCGCTGGTGGTGGGCTAAGGGGTGGTAAGGTGTCGTCTGATGGCGGTGTGATGGACTTACCTGGCTGCGTCTCCCACTGAAACGGCACGCCTTCGGCGCCACGGTAGAACATCCGGGAGGAGCATGAGCCCACCGTAGACTGCCTTGATAGGATTTTGCTTGAAAACATCTCATCTGATTGCAAGACTGAAGGAACCTTTTTCTTCTCATTAGTTTGATAATCCATTTTGTTAACTATAGGGTGAACTTTTCAATACGACTAGTAATCTAGTACGAGATATTGTGTGTCAATTTATAGAGAGGGGATGACAATGTATGGGATTTTGCTTCAATTATGGTGCGCTAAAATGAAGGCAAATTATGAGAAATATGGGCACATGGGACTTACATAGTTGCATTCTCCCAAAGATTGCGTTGGCTACTTGACCATATTGGGGTGTTATTTGTGTTTAGTGCGGTTCACTCTTGATTTGTTTACTTATTGGATTGGATGTTTCCTTTTTGATGTACTGAAGTAAACAAGGAATTGATATAGAGAAGGAAGTAAAGAAGATTGAAATCTTCACCCCTAAGGTTACGATTTGGTAGCTTGACTCGTTAAAAGTATTTAAGGATGGGCTGTAGCTATTGGCATGTGAACATGCCATAACTCTAAGACAAACGGCTAGCTTTCCTTTGCAGTTTGCATATAGCTATACACTATGTTTCTTCCCTAGACAACCCTTAGCTTCCTCTCTCAGTCTCTCACCCTGTTTTCTTGGGTTGACTTACCGACCAAAATAACACCCAAAAATGAAGGGTACGTATGTCTAGCAAAGTCAACTATCGAAGTTTTGTTAAAAGCATTGTTTTTCTGTAACCCCGTGACATTAGTGAAATAGAGAATAAAAACAATAGTTTATACTCCCTCTGTCTCATAATAAACTTCTACATTTGACTTTGAAGGTCAAACATTATAAACTTTTACCATAAATATATAATAAAATATAAATAATTAAAGTATAATAATAAGATTTTTGTATGTGTAATCAAAAGATCTTTCGTAAAAGTATGACATTTATAAAATAAATTTATATATATTGATAAAATAATGGTCAAAGTGTTGTCTTATAGACCGCAAGAAAGCAAAATAGAAGCTTATTATGGAATAGAGGGAGTAGTAATTAAAAATTCTTTCCTCAAAAACAACAATATAAAGTTTTTTTTTTGTACTAAAGAGGGGAAATCCCAACAAAGAACAAACTAAATAGAAACTAAATGAGGGCGTGCAACACCCATATATGATATCCTCCAGGACAATAGTTGCAAGCTCAGGGGGTAGAACATCAACTACTTTCATCTTGCAAGCTTAAAGAACCCCTTTATTAGCGAGCCAGTCTGCTGCGTAATTGGCCTCTATGAAATCAGGACTCACAAGAACTTGCCACTCTACGTTGGACGTACTGCCGGCAGAAATCGATAACATGCTTGTCTGCGCCATGACCATCTTCCTTAAAGTTCATGAGACTCACAACAATATAAAGTTAAGGATTCATTTTTATAATATGTGACTTACTATGCTCCTTATAAATTAAAATAATTGCCAAAAAAAGAATAGTGAAACAAAGCTTAGTCTAGTGGCTAGGATATGATTCATTTTTGTTATTTGCATTTATCCATACTCATTTTGTTGAACAAGAAGTCAAACCACGAAGTACCATTTTGGACTTCCAACTTTCCAAGCTCGACCTCTTACATTTTTCAATGATATATGACATCGTCAATCATCATAATTATAATTAAATAGAAAAATTAGGTTTCTTCTCTCATGATATATTTTTTTTTGAGATAAAGAGCCCCGAAGGGCTAACTTCTCAACCACAATTGAAGTTTGCTATTACATCCTCACTCAAGGTTACGAAAGATGGAATAATACCAATGATAGTATCTACCTTTAAATGTCACCCTACGTTTGTCCGCCAACAAAAGTCCATACCACCTAATCATCTAATACGATTTCGATATCAATACTAAATATAATAGTGTTTAACAGTGTTATCACTTAACTAACAAGTTAGTAAAAGTGTTTCTCCCGAGTTTCGTCCTATCAAATTTGCTCTATTTTTTATTTCAAAAAAGAAAGGAAAATTTGATGGGAATAATCCGAAATTTGGGTTGTTCATTTTTAATAGTCCCAACTTTGAATTATATCTGGATAATCCCAACTTTGCCTCCCGATTTATGCTAGTGGTCCTAAATTTCCGAACCAAGTTATTGAACCATGTTTTCCTCCCAAACCACCAACCAACCACCCTAACTCATCTCAAACCCATCTCATAAACCCTTGTATACCCAAACTCACCAAACATAACACTTTAACACAAAAACATCATCATTAAAGATCTGGAAGTGAAGTGAGAAAGTGAGAGATTTAGAATGAAAGATGCGGTTTAATGTTAATTGTTGGGTGTGATTTGGGTTTAGGGGGTGAGGTGTGGTCGATGTTGGAGGTTTTGGGGTGTAACAGGTGACTAGTTGGGGCTTTTGGGGAAAAAGAGGTTCAATTACTAGGTTCGGATGAAATGGGACCATTCTCTGTAAAAATGAGGCAAAGTTGGAATTATTTAGGAATAATCCAAAATTGGGACTATTAAAAAAAAACCGCCCAAACTTCGGATTATTCCCATCAATTTTTCCAAAAAGAAAAAATTGCTCTATTTTTTATTTTAAAGTGTCTCATTTGTTTTACTCAATTTTTTTTATTTAATAAGGTATTTCATTTATGTTCCCACTAACCACTCATGACTTCTTCCTACATCTTCTTTGGTAAGTTTCTAAATATTTATTACAAAACCAATTTGTGCAAACCTATTCAACACGGATCATAATAAAAGTATGATACACTCCCCTGAGGGAGTATATGAGACTTCTAATTTAAAGTCAAAACTAAACCTTGAAATGTTAATTTGTTGACTTCAAAATAGGCAATTCTTTACATTATTAATGATAAATGACAATATAACTAAATTTATGAATATACATAGTTTCAATAATAAATTTAACCACCTCTCTTAATAGTTTATGACAAATTCAAAGTTAAAAAAATGAATAAGTAAATTCATGTGAGAGGGTGGTACCAACTACCAAGATAGTAATCATCCGATAGGTGCATATAATTTTCCTAATAAAAAATGGAAAATCATACACACCCACCGGGTGGGTACAAATTTCACACCCACCCTCTCACATCATCTTTAAAAACAATTTTTATTTTTAAAGGTAAAACAAATTATGTGAGAGGGTGGGTGTGAAAATTGGTACCCACCCGGTAACGATCTTTTCCGATAATTTGTGTTGTAATTTTCCCATAAAAAAACAGTCCCAAAAAAATAGATAAGGCCCAAGAAGCGAAGCCCACCAAAAGCTAAGCGTCTTCAACAAGCTTCCAAAACAAGGCGGGAAACCCCTGACCTTCTCACTTCACTTCCCCACCCTCACACCCACTACTATATATATACACCTCCCCACCAACATTTCAACTGTTGTTGAATTTTACATTTCCTAGGGTCCGTTAAAAATTCGCCGCGGAAAATGTACGGAAGTCAATTCGACGGCAACGCCGCCTTCTCCGGCGGCGGTTTCATGCCCTCTCAGGCCACTCAGTCCGCCGACCCCTCCTCAGCTCCCGCCAAAGTATCATTCATAATAATTCGCTTAATTTTTTTTTATGTCTAATTTTTTTTTCATGAAACTAGGGTTTTTGATTGACGGAATGTCTTGTATGAGACCGTTTAATTTTAAGTAGACCGACTTAAAGTGGTTGTTATTTGGCTACTTAATATTAGACGGACTTAGAGTGGTTATTATTTGGCTTGTTAATATTAGACAGACTTAAAGTGGTTATAATTTGGCTAGTTAATATTAGAAGGACTTGAAGTGGTTATTATTTGACTAGTTAATATTAGACGGACTTAAAGTGGTTATTATTCGGCTAGTTAATATTAGACGGACTTAAAGTGGTTATAATTTGGCTAGTTAATATTAGATGGACTTAAAGTGGTTACTATTTGTCTTAACGTGGTCGCTTTATGACAATGTTAATAAGAGTGACCACTTCAAGTCCAACTGTGATCGCGTTAGACCGTCTCTTTTAATAATTTGTGTTTTTGTATTTGTTGCAGAGTCGTGATGCTCAGGCGTTGGTTCCGTTGACTGTTAAGCAGATTAACGAGACGCTCTTGTCTTCCGACGAGAAGTCCAGTTTCGTCGTTGATGGTGTCGATGTCAGCAATGTATACTACTCATATAATCATACTTATTAATATTGCTTGTCATTTTATTTTATTTTGCTATTGTTGTTGATTTGGATGTTCTTGTTGTGCTTTATTTCGAGTTTTTGGTTAGTCGGTTTTTTCGGAATATTGCGGTTGTTATGCGTTGGTGTTTGTGTAGTTAGCTCTAATTTATTGTTATTTAGCTTTTTGGAGCTGTTAACGACTGAAATTTGGAAAACTGTTATTGCATTTGACTTTGGAGGTCAAACTTTTGCGATGAATTTCTTTGAATATACATTGAGTGATACTCGGTTAAAATCACACATGATTTATATTAAATGGTAATCAAATAAGATTTGTTTGTTAACGTTTATATAATGATAGAAAAAGTTGATTAAAGTTGACATGGTTTGACAATGAAAGTCAAATGTGGCTAGTTAATTTGGGACGCTCTTTACCTCGAAGAGAAGTGGACTGTCGTTGTTGACGGTGTCTATGTCAACAATGTATACTGCCCCTATAAATACTGCTTATCAATTTTGTTGTTGTTGTTCTTGTTTTTGAGGTCATTGCTTTGTGTTGTTTCGAGTTTTTGATCGTCGTTTTTTACCGAATGTTACAGTTTTTGTGAGTTAGCTTGCGTCTATTGCTACTTAGTTTGTTGGAGTAGTTGACAATTGGAATTTAGAAACCACAATGAATAAGTACTTGCTATGTTATTTAGTTTGCCGCATTTGACATTTGGGGTCAAACATCATGAACTGTGACGGTTAATTTCCTCGATTATGCAAGCTACACTGATAAAATCATACTTGATTTATATTTACTGGTGATGAAATAAGATTAATTTGTTATCTTTATTAGTAATATGTAATGATGGAATAAGTTGATTAAAGTTGACATGGTCTTGCTACGGAAGTCAAATGCGGCTAGTTAATTTGGGTTGGAGACTTGGAGGGAGTAGAAAACAATAGCTAAGTAAAGAATGTCTGTAGAAGAAATACTTGTCAACTTTTGCTATCTTCATTGTTTGTGAATGGCCTTTTTGTTATTGTTTTGAGTTTACGATTTTAATTTTTTTCCTTAAATTGTTGTAGTTATGTCAGATGTGTAGGCGTTTGTGTAGCTTGGCTAATATTAGATAATTGACAGCTGGAATTTGATTAGCTAACAAATACTTAAATGTAAAAAGTAACTGAAGGGCGGTATGAAACGAGCGCCAAAGTATGATTTCTTGATTTGTGTTGTGATTTTGTTAGTTTATTTGAGAGAGCAATGGGGATGTTCTCTGACAAATTTTGTGGCTAATGGTTACGATGTCAACAATATATGCTGTATTGCTGTCGTAGTGTTGTGTATATCTAATATTGTTGTTTTTTAAGTGCTTGTTTGGTTTTCATGTTTGAGTATCGAATTCTCTTGTTTTGAAAATGTATAGAGTTAGGCATAGGTGTTTATGTGATTAGCTAAAGTTATTGCTACTTCATTGTACTAGTTCTCTTTTTTTTGTTGGTTGAGTCGGGTTTTAATTTTCCAGAAACCACGCAGCCCTAAAAGACAATTTCTTGATTTTTTTTATTTTATTTAGGCGATTAAATAAGAATGTTCTTTTGTACATTTAGGTGACGATCGTCGGCATGGTATTTAACAAGGTCGAAAGGGTTACTGATGTTGGTTTCGTTCTTGATGATGGAACTGGAAGGATTGATGTTCATAGATGGTGAGGAATTTCGGTTTCTTGTGCTTTACAAGTTTAAATTAGAAGTTTTCAATTGTGTTTTTATGAATTTCTTAAAGTTCTGGAATATTTTTTTGGTGATTTTTTAGGGTTAATGAAGTTTGCGACACCAGAGAAACAGAGGGCATTGTGTGAGTTATTTGATTCTTTCACTGCACCTTTTATACATTATGAAAGCGGTCATGTGACTTCTAACTAATTGTTTGATAGACGTCAGTTTGAAAAGTGCCGGATTATGTCTCCAGTAACGCCTGTGATTTTTATTTTGCTATGATGGACTGTATGGAGTATTTTTGTGGTTAAGCTCTGCCTTTATTTCTCCTTTTTGTTTTATTCATTTATTTCCAGGGATGGCATGTATATACGCATTCATGCAAACTTGAAAGGGTTTCAAGGTAAAAGGCAACTTGTTGCTTTCGCTACCAGGTATGCTTCTTTTGTTTGTTTATTGCTTAATATTATCTTGAATCAGTAAGTTGAATAGATGTTTTCGTGTTCCAGTCTGTCATTTATAAGATCTAACTAGTACTTTGCATAGCCAGCAATTTTGTACTAGTGCTTGTTTCTCTAGGAGATCATCTTGTGTTTGTGCTACTTTGATGTGCAACCATTTCTTTCCATGTATTTGATTTCTTATTTTCTCCCTGGGGGATGCGGAGGGTAAGATTGAGGTTGATCAGGAGGCAAAGCGGAGGTCTGATATTTGGCTGACTTGTCGAATTTAAGCAATGTTAGTTGAATCAATGTTATTTGGATCTTAGTTTTCGGACTTCTTTCCTATCCTTTTCTCATGATGTTGATTGTCAACAAAAATTGAAGTTGTTGATGATTGATCCTATATGAAAATAGAGCTAGATTAATATATAAGTTGATTGGTAGAGTGGACGAGAATGAAGAAAGGACCCTCTAGCTGGGGTTCATACCTTAATTGAGTGTGAAGTTCCTCTTCCTGCAGGGAATTGTGAAAGAGAATAAGTGATTGCTTGTTAGGTTGTAAAACACACTGAAGCATAAGTGCATAACAGCCACACAATGCTATGAAATACTAGCACCCTGTAAAAGCATTTGGACCTATGAATGAATTAATTTATTTTCCCTAGATTTCCTAGGGACTGGGAATGCAAAGTGACTTTGGATAGTTGTGCTGTAAAGCACTAATATTGAACTCAAAGGGAGTTATCTGATGCCTGGGCTGCATGAGGGTGAAGCTTCCTTGCTTAAACGGATCTGCAAAGTCTGAATTCCCTGGTAGTGATTATGGGAAGTTATCGTTTAGAACAATTTGACTGCAAGAATAAGTTCTACACTTGAAGATTGGGTGAAAATTGCGTACTTATCTACTAGTTCTTTCTCCACGGCTGCTTCCGCTTAGGCATTGAGGCTGTTTATGCTTTAGGTTTTCTAGGGTTCTGCCTTCTAGTTTCAACGCCTAAGATGTGTTATGGTGTGGAATTGATGGATTAAGAAAAGTAGATTGATGGAATGTGGAAGTTCATTTATTGGCAGTTTGATTCGTTACTGCTAACAAACAAGAGACATTTTAGGGAATCAGATTCCCTTCAATGCTCTTTTGATACTTGTGCTTCACTGTTAGCTTTATATGTTTTCATGTTTTTGTGTGTATCGGATGCATAACTCGTTAGCTGGATGGCGCCCTTGGTCATTTTGTTATTTTGTGGGGTGCCCTTAGTGTCCTAATAGTATTCCTCATTATCCACTAGGATCAGTTACATTTTTTGAAGTAGTATGCATTGGGTTTAATCTTCCATAAGATTTAGTAACAATGGAGAGGGGGAATTTGAAGTTTCAAGGACCTCTGTTTGGACATGGGCTACGACCTCATTGGTGGAATCATGGTTTATATCCGATTATTGTACATTTGGTTTATGTTTTCTGATGACCTTTTAGCAGTTAAAGAAGTAAAACTTTCAAACAAACAAGGGAAAGCGGGTGGATTATGCTGGGTTAAATCCCACTAAACATTTTTTTAATTCTCTCTCCCATGAATAGTAAGCCACTGTGGGAATTTACTAGTGCAAATGTTCAATGCCTCATCTGCAGACTAGAATAACTTACTGTGTTAATCAATAACTTCACAGACAATCTTTTGTAATGTTTGCACTTGGCTTTTTGTGATGTTAAACTTTTAGATCATCTTCCTTTCGTGAAGAATGTTATCAGAAGAAAAGCAGGAGACATGGGCTTTTTTAGAAGTTGAAAGTTTTTTTACATCAATATCTTAACCTAGGGCCTATTCTGGACCACTTCAATGTCTAATATTATAAAGACAAATGGAAACCTTCAGAGGTAAAAAGGCCCAGTTCCTTGGACCTCATGTGTTGTTTTCATGTGTTGACATCTTAGGAATCCTCATTTAATCATGAATCCTTTGAGAGACATTGTATTTTCCGAGCATTTTAGCAATGCAAGCTAAACTACTGATCAGAGAGGGCAGTATGTCGACAATATCGCTTTCTCCTCGGGATGGTGTTTGGATCTGATAATTTGTCAGTGATGAGGACATAATAACTTGGCAATTTGTGCATAACGCTGCGTTGAAGTACCCCGTCTGGGTTTCCAAAATGACAAGTTATAAAGTAGACCTTGTGTACACTTCCTGTTGTCCTTATTGGAGGAAGGTTAAACATCATATGAAACCATATAACCTGGGACTGATTATCTGAAATGTGGTAGTTCTTTTTGTAGGCCTCATAGATTTTATTAAAATTAAAAAAAAAACTCAAATAGTTCGGGAAGTCATGTCTAAAGTCTAGAGAAAACAGCCTGTACCTGTTAAAAAAGAAAATACAGCAAATAGCTTGTCACTTTCAATAAGCTGGCGTTATGCCTAACAAAGATTATTTTGTAACTCCATGGAGGGTTTAAGTACTTGTGTCTGGGCTTTGGGTTTATAGGCTGCAGATTTACTTAGATAGTTGGTCATCAATGTAACAGTGGTCATATGATTTGCTTAGCTTTTGGTACAGTGAAATAGAATCATCTGTTTCATCTGAAACTAATATTGTCTGTTTGCATTTAGCACCATCACATGCTTACTGACTTCATCTTCCATTTTATTGCATCTGGCCGTTTTGGCTTAAATGTTTCTTTAACAAATAATTCCTCCTCCTTATCTAAGTCAGCTCTTTTGCCTGCACAGATTGCTGATCTGCTCTGTTTTGTTGCTTACTATGCATATTTTTTCTTCCTTTTAGTTTGGGTGGCCGGGGGGGG
>CAAKMY010068204.1:242-14961 GCA_901111285.1 Corrigiola litoralis
CTTGAACATCATAAATAACACCACTGCTAGCAACAAAGAACAACGACCCACAACATACTCTAACCATATCGAGACTCACGCCAACAACAGCAAGGCCATGGCTTCTACAGTCAAGTAACACTCCCAGACCAACAAAGACCAACCTGCGAATACTCCAACTTGATACTCTACCAACCACCACCAGAATACCCAAGACAACCACGACACTATCAAACCAAACGACAACAATCAAAGCCTAAACAGTACCACAACAACTCCAGCAACCCTACTCCACAACAATCGACTAATGTCGACGGCGAAACAGAGGACAAACCGAAACAGGGCACAAGCAAAACAGAGTGCATCAAACCACCTACCGACACCACCCAACTTCAACTCGATACTACACAATCCACAACACACCTCCAACAATATATCAAACCAAGCGATACATACTAATAACACTAATTCGGGTCAATGAACAGTAAACAGATCACCAACAATCAAACCCAAATTTCCCAAATCAACATCAACTACCTTCATTAGCACTAACAAATCCTAAGCAATGTAATACTATACTCCCGTTTCGATTTAATCAACCAACGAGGCATAAGGGAAAATCGACTTACATGTAAAAGGGACACGAAATGGGGGAGAAGAAATAAGCGACGTTGTCGCCGGAACCACCAAAAGCCCGCCCAGAAACCGCGCCGGAAAACGCGCACAAAACCGCCGAGAAACAGCCCCGCAAACGAGCCCGAAAATCGCCCAAAACGCACCTACGAAACGCCCAGAAACGCGTCCAAAACCGCCACCTAGACCCGCCGTGAAACTCGCCTGAACCACCGCGCACGAACTACGGGAAAATCGCCCAACAGTCCGCCTATCCGTCGTCCGTTAACCCTCCGACTTTCTCCCTCCTTGCCGCTGGATGACGCCGGTTCTAGCGTCGGTGAGGAGTGGTGATGGCGGGGCAAAAGTCGAGGGTGAGGTGCGGGTGAGAGAGGGAGTCGGGTTTCGTTCGCCGGGGAAGGAAGTGGTCGGGTTGACTTGTTTGAGAGTGAGATGTGTTTTGTGAGTTTTGTGAGTTTTGAGAGTGTGAGAGTTACGGGGGAGGGCGGCTGAGGTTTATAAAACTAGAATTAGGTTTTCTTTTCCTTATTTGGTCTTCTTGTTTGACCGGTCCAACACCACCAATTTGGGTCAACCCACATTCCTAGCCCAATACTAACAACAATAGCCCACTTCTAATATCTAGTAGTTTTATAAAAACATTTGGTGAATAACATGTTTCCTAATTAAATAGGAATTCCCTCAATGAATACTAAATAAATAATAATATTATAATTATTCTATTCATAAATTAATATAAAAATACGGGGTATTACAATCAGTGTCAAGATATGATACGACAAATAAAAAGCACAATGGTGAATGCCAAGCCTACAATGCGCATAAAGTTAGGAATGGACCCAACAGTGGCCATAACATAGATTCGCCATCGGGGAACGGTCCAACGGATTAGGGACCCATATCTAGCTATGAAGTGGTTGAGCCATTCTTCCCTTGTTTGGGGTGAATACATGCGATGCCTCAGATGGTCCTGGAGCCAAATCTGCAAAAAGACGAAACATGTTAGAACAATATCAAAACAGACGCACATAGAAGCAAAAATAACATGGCACCACAAAACTAGGCGTCAGGTCTGGCGCCTACTTTTGTAGCGCCAAGCTCAGATGAGTGTTTTTCTAGGGTTTACCTGCAACAATAAGGGATTGCCATAAAACTACTTCTCAAGATTCCGTTTCAAACGTTCGATCTAGACCAATCAGGGTTTCTCCAACAACCATTTACATAGGACTTGTACCACTTTCCATCTGCTCCAAAATCCTAATCAAAGAGGCATTGTTGATATTGCCTCCATTGGACACAAAGAGGAACCTAAAACATAGTGCTCTCCCTTTGAATTTATTTTCTGTTAGGTTCTTCGTAACTGGCGAAAACCTTTGCGAAATTTTAACAAGGTCACATCCTCCACCAAAACAAAATTTATGTGCTTCAGTAGCAGGAATTCCAAGTAGCCTGAAAAAAGTCTTTATGATAGGCATCTTGCAGGATAGGTACAATGGTCATGGCATTGGTAAGAAAGTTGAGGATATCACTGAATTATTCGAGAAGAGGGCATAACTCATGATTTCCAAAGCAAAAGACATGATGCCCTGCATCCCACACATCAATAGCAGCTCTTAAGAACTCATAATCAAGCTTGACTGACTTCAAGGATAATAGTGCACTCAGGTAATGGGAAGCAACAATCAGTTTCTCCTTCTTGGTTAGACTATTAAGTCAATTGGACAAGGATCTCTCAAAGAATTAGTTATTCATCTCACTTTTCAGGGTTTCAGAGGCTGATACTAAGAGTGTTATGACCAGAAGCTCGATAGGAGGGTGTTTTAATAAGACAAGACGCACAAAAGCCTATAGGGCTCTAGCGCCTACTTTTGTAGCGCCAAGCCCAATTCTGGTCCAGCTGTACTCCAGACGCGCGTTTTTGCAATTTTCGGTATGTTTAGGATATCGAACACTATATGCTTTTATTTCATTATGCAACATTAGTGATTAATGAGGCTTTTGGAGAAAAACATTCTTTTTAGGAAAAATTGATCCAAATAATCCGAAGTTTGGGCGGTTCTTTTCTAATAGTCCCAATTTTTGATTATTCCTACATAATCCGAACTTCACCTCATTTTTCCACCTAGTGGTCCTAAGCTATCCGAACCTAGTTTCACAACCTAATTTTCCCCCTAACCACTCATTAGAAACCCCATACACCCCAAACCTCCAACCTCTATCAATACACATCCCCAAATACCCCAACCCAGCTTTCTCCCTCGTACTGGTAAACACTCCTCCTCCCACATCCCCACCTCCTCCACTTTCTTGCCAAAAAGCTTCAATCTTTGTCATTGCTTTCAATGGAAAACACCTAACAATAATGGTGATTAAAGTGAAGACATTCGTTCTGGAATTTTTGGGCCTGTCTGTGCTATCATGATGTGTCTTTTTAAATTCTTGGGTGAAGAGTATAAGGAGAGTGTTTCTGCAATTTTCTCTGATTGGACTAAAAATAATCTTTGAATTTGAGGTTACATGGTGTAGGAGTCTGGAAGTTTTGAAGAGTTGGGAGTGGTCACAGAAATGTCGAGGCCTTTTGATATAAATCCCTCTGATCCGTTTTTGCGCAATAGGGAATTGCATATGTAGTTAAGAGGCAACTTGCTAAACTTGAATTATTTATTACTTAACCCGTGTGGCTATGACTAAATTATGGGTGATTGTCTCCAACATCAAACTTTAGTTTTTCAGGCATTTCAAATGACCATGTTTATCTTGATTAATGTTAACCAAAGAGAATAAACTTGACTTTGCTATGTGAGATACAGTTGAATTACCACTGTGTGTGTCTTTTGATTTTTTTGTATATCCTCATATCGTACTTTCATGAGTTTTGCAATCACGACATTTTGGGTTGTCCTTAGATTCTTACTCTGTTTTGCTTACCCGATCCATGAGTTTCCAACGCCAAGCTTTGAGTGTCATAATGACTTCAATGGTGTCGCTTTTATAGGTAGAATGCTTGTGGGTATTCCCACCATCCTTCATTCCCACTTGTGAGGTACTGTAGAATTATTGTTTGTGGGAGGAGAGTAGTACCTAAATCTGCTAATAAAGGAGTGTGGAGGAGGTGGGGTTGTAGAAGGAGGAGAGTTTACCAGAAAAAGGGAGAAAGATATGTTTGGGGTGTTTGGGGATGGGTATTGATGGAGGTTGGAGGTGTAAGGGGTGGCTAATGGGTGGTTTGGGGGAAAATTAGGTTGGGCAATTAGGTTCGGATAACTCGGGACCACTATGTGAAAAAATGAGGTGAAGTTCGGATTATCTAGAAATAATCGAAAGTTGGGATTATTAGAAAAGAACTGTTCAAACTTCGGATTATTCTCATCAATTTTTCCTTCTTTTTAATATTATTTTCATTCTTTTTATTTTGGGGAAGTGAGCTTCCTAAAAAGCCATCTATTCCAACATTATAACTTTTCATTTTTATTTTGGGGAAGCGGGCACCCCTACAATTTTTTGCAAAATAGGAATTTGTGTTTCAAATACTTATAACAAAAAAATGTTAGAAAGTAAAACATTTTTTTTGTCAAACACGGTCCAAATAAGTCTTAATTGTCTAGACAAGTGCCAAGTAGTACAACTTACTACAAATATGGACAGACACACACCAAAGTCTATCCAAATAAAAGTCCATCAATACTGCAAGTTCATATTACACAAAACAAAATACAAATCACCGCATCTCGGTGAGATGATGTCAGGCATCAGTGATGTTCTCATCCTCATCCAATCGTACCCGTATCATCTGGTGCACCTGTGTCGGCTTCGGCACGACTCGGGTCAAAGAACTCAAAAGGGCCACCTGAACCCGAACATGGCCTTAGAACCAGTATCCATGAAGACACTAGGCGGCACATATGTCCAAGGCTCCAAACTCTGCTCAAAAGTGCTATATCTAGCATTGTCCTGGTCATCCTCATGCCTAGGTGGAGCCCATCTAAGGGGAACAACAACAATCGACCTTCCAGGATCGGCAATAGCATTAGTATTCCTGTCAAAACATGCGGACTCGTCTGGAGCCTGCTCAAAATGGCCTTATCCCTGGCAATCTCACTAGATCTCATGTCATATCTAGTCTGCTTGCTACGACCCCGATCGAGAGAAGACCTTGTTCAGATTACTCGCAAAGGATTAGGCCTTGCTCTTCCAAGAGCTAGCTTGGCCCGCCGAGACTGTATATGAGCGTACGTCCACCTAATGTGCATTCAAAAGATAGCACTACACTACTAACTTAAGCAAAATAAAGTAAAAGGAGTAATACATACCGAGGTAGTCCCTGCAGGAAAGGGGAAGCCCATATCAACTCAAGGAGTAACTAGAGGCACCGTCTTCTCAGTAGTTCAACCTCGACGGCCCTGATACCTGAGAAAGAGCGGTGGAACAGTGTAACACCCCAACCCCTTGCGGGCTGGTCAATATCACCAAATGTGGCTCTCCAGTCTGTGTACTGACCCCACTGTACCAACACTGGTCTTTTCAGTGCACTTTGGCCTCACTTGTGCACACCTAAGAAACTTCCCAGGAGGTCACCCATCCTTGTACTACTCCCATCCAAGCACGCTTAACTATGGAGTTTCTAAGTAAATGGGCACCATGAAGAGAAGTTGCAACTTGTTGGTATGAGTAGTACTATCAAACTGTTTAAGCACTCATCAATTCTCAATCTCAAATCAGGGGTATCACAAACAGGAAAAATCCTAGCCATCCTACTTTCCTCAGTAGAACCATATGATATAGGTGCCAGACGAGAAGCAATGAAGAAATCATAATCTCCATGTTGCATCAAGTAGGCATAAGCATCATAACCCACTAAGTCAGCTTCAACAGTCATCTAACTAAACATGGACATGGGTGGGTCCATAGGCACTCAAAACAGTGGTGCACCGTCCACCTAGTAAAGGGGCCTCTTTCCCAAATACTACACAAGTCCATGGTCCCCTACCAGCATCACTCTATGGCGAGACAAAGCATTAGCTCGAGCTATCGTCTGACCCCAAACATCCTCAAGCTCTCTCCAAGGTTTCATCCGACCTGTTAACAAACAAGTTAAGCATATGTAGATTTCCATAATGACAAAAGGCAAGGGCAAAGAAGTAAAACGCATGAGCGTGTGTCAAGTTACAGATCCGAGTGCGCATAGCAAGTACAGTTATCCGTTTGGGACGTCTGGTATCCCCCCAGCGAGCACAAGCTGGGAATAAAGTGGAATAACCTCCAAGGTAAAAATGCCATGAGAACATGCCACAACTATAATAGGATAAGCGAGTAAAACGGGGATCAAACACAATATAAATCTCAAAAAGGAAGTACGTAAAGACAAAAATTACCTCGATAATCTTTGAAATGCTTCCACAATTCAATAAGAAAACTACAATGGAATGTTAGAAATTATACCTTAACACTTGTAGATGATATCCATGCTTGCAATACGGAGCATAAAGGGAGTTTTAAAACCTTAGGAGTGCCGAAAATGGTGAAGGAGGAAGAAGGAAGGGAGTTTCGGCCTCCCCTTGTGAAATCCCCCCCCCCCCCCTCTTGAACAAACAAAAGGTGGACTCCACCTTTAGTGGCGCCAGGTAGCAGTTTAACACTGTCCTGCTCAGTTTCCCATTATCTTCGGCAATTATCCATTAGCGACTTCTCAATTCGAAATATTTGGCCTCTGGCCCCAGTTTATGTCACATTGACGGGTCTTTGAGTGATCCTAATGCAAATACACGGCAACGGATAGCCAAAAATAAATATGACGGGTGCGTATTCTTATCCTTAAAATACGTGCAATATAAAATGAATTTCCATACAAATTCAAAACCGCTATTATACTTAAGACGGAAAACATTTCCAAATATTACGCGCTTATACTTGAGCGGAAAACCATCTTGGCAATTCTCTAAAGTGAAAACTTTCTTTTTTGTGCGCTTATGCTTGCCACAAAATATCTTGTCGATTTAGCATCCTTGACGTGTATTTATACTTATGTACATTAAGTTGACATCATTTTCATGCATTTATACTTATGCGTGGTTTTACAAAAAAACTAAAAAATAGCTTTAATATGCATTTACACTAAGGCATGCTACGTGTTGTGTGCTATATGCATTTTCAACTAACGTGCAGATGCGTGGATGTACTTTGACTATCATCAGGCACCATGCCTCGGTCAAAGTAGGGGCTTATGTAGACGCCTAAATCCGTCCGTACGGATTTAACCCTATGATGATAAATAGACTGTGCGATAAGCCCTGTTACATGACATTTCTTGGACGTAAGGACCTACAGCCGGTCTTTAGCTACATCCTTCCATCTTCGTATACTTACCTGAAATAGCATATCGAATTAGAATATAATGGTAGATAACTACCATTTTAGCTCTTAAGTTTGCAGTTCGCCAAAACTCACCTAATCACAAGTTTTGGAGTCTAAAAAGACAGTTTTGCCTTCGATTATGTTTATTAATAGCCTTTCAAAGACACTGAGAGTCCAAGAAATCCATTACCTCATGGTAAAGCCTGATCACTTAACTAATATCAACATGAGCAAAGGCCACAAATGCATCATTCAACAAAGCAGTCTACTAAGGACAAGAATTCCAAAGTCCAAATAAGACCCCAGGCCTATACAGAAGCAAGCTTGGAAGCCAGAAAGGCCATTTGGGCATGGCGCCTACTTATGTAGCGCCAAGATCAGCGTCTCTTTATGAGGCGACATGGGTTTTAGGTCTTCTCTACTATATATTCCACCCCTCGCCCCCCCCCCCCCCCCCACAATATCATTGTTGAGGGGTTCAACACTCTTTTGCCAACGAAAATTATTTATGTATCCTCCCATTTCTTAACCCTAGGTTAGCCTTGTGAGGTCACCTCCCTTCTCTCTTCACATAATTGACCAGTCTTTAAAACCTCCCTAAAAAACACATGTAAATACTCTCAAATCACATCTAATCCCACCTAAACGCATACACCATTGCGAGGGGTCCATTTAGATCCCTTACTACCAAAAAGTCAAGTTTAACAACACATTATACATCGTTGTAGGTCTCCTGAGGGCCTCCTAATGAATAACTCACCATTTTCTATTGTTTAACTACATGTAGATGTTGTAATAGTTAAGATCTATTTATGTTATGTTTGCTTTATTTGATGCATCATTATATCACCTTAAACAAACAACATAATTAATTTTATCCACTAGTAAAGGAAATGCAATCAGCAGGCGATGAAACATCGTACCATTACCCTATCAAGATAACTTGGCCCCCGAATCTAGATCTTTGGTATACAATACCAAAGGAGTCATCCATGAAGATGCACTTGATTCCAACAAACCTCGCTCCAATCTACAACTCATGTATCCTCATGGGTCTAAGGCTAGATATGTGAGGTTCGCGGTTCCCAAGGTACCTCAATCCTTGGTGGCAACTCCATTTCCTTAAAAAGGTCAGACCAGAGGCATAGTTCTGCCTCTGAAGCTAGGTGGCGCTAGCCTACTGTTCTTCTTATCCCTAACATCTGACAATTACCAGAACCAAGCAGAGGCATATTTACTGCCTTTGTAGTCTGACGCCACATTTCATGGCGCCAGACATGGCGCTACATTTCATAGCGCTATAGATATCATACTCTGTCGCAATCGGTTTACCGTACCCGGTGATGAGACGACGTGTTTATCGTACCATTTCGGACAGTTCTTAGACTCAGCCTTAGCACTGACACTTTTTTAAACGGTTTTAAATGTTAAAATACTTTTATTGCATTCCAAAGTAAGGTTTTGTTTGGTTTTGAGAGAAGTTTAGGGAGTTAAGCGCTCAATTGGGTACTAAACTATGGACTTTGTAACAAATCGGGTACTAACGTTACAAAAGTAACAAATCAGGTACTGGGGTGACGGAAAAGTAAACGAAGTTAATAAAAAACTCAACCCACGTGCTCGTTTTTGTGGTTTAATTATAAAAAACGAGAAAAGGCAATCGTAACCTTTTTAAAGAGCCAAATAAACGGCTGAGATGATCATTTTGTTGGTACCCCTTTATTACCCGCCAAAGACACTCCCTTTTCAATTCTCAGACATTGTCTTGGCCCCCCCATCCTTCCTTTATCTTCAAAAAAAAAAACCCCATTTAGTGAGCTTCCAGTTCGAGTGTAGTAAAGAAGAATAAAAGTTGCCCAGTTGATTCTGTGCTTTTCAGGTACGTTTTTTGTTCTTTTGTTATAAATTTCATTCATTTATTGCTTATTAACAGTAGATGGAGCATATTTCACGTTTTGTTCATGTGTTTTTGCTATTAAAATATGATTCTTGTTTATATTTTTGATGTTTGATATATGCATGTACATTATTTAATAAAAGTGAGCTTATGTTGAATATTTCTTTATATTTCGTGTAGAATGCCCGAAAAATTAGGGTTTGCTTGTTGAATTAAAAAATAAATTGGTGTTAGTGGGTGTAATTAAAAATTGGGGCTTTTATGCATAAATGTTTCTATGTTAATTTAATCATCCAATTAGGGTTGGGGCTTTTTGAAATTAAGTATGTGTTAATTTAATTATCGAATTAGGGTTTTTTGAATTAAAATTGGGGGTTTTTGAAATTAGGGTTTGTGGAAAGTAGTTAATTTTGGCTTTATATAAATTATGGTTTATATGTTTAATTAATAATTGAATTTGTGTTTGTAGGATGACTAATCAATGGTTACCCACCCCCAAACAAAAAAGGTGTGTGTTTCTGGACGATGACAACTGCCCACCAATTCAGCCCACCCAAGCAACCAAGGCCTTTTCTGTTGGGTCAAATACCGACCTATTGGCCCTTTACATTTTCCCTAGGCTCTGTATAACATACAAGGATAAAGTAACCCAAGTTTGTAAGGGGTGGTGCTATTTTTTGAGGAGCATCAACTCCAAGCTTGATAGGAACCTTGGCTGGAAGATATGTATGGGCCTGCAAAAGCCAGTGGTGGATTGGGCTATTTACCGTGATGGTCTCCAGCTTGTTTTTGGATATGAGGACCAGTAGGCCTATTAGAGGTTGGGGTTGGGGTAGCCTGTTGTAGTTTTCGTAATCAGAAGGGGGTTTCAGTAGAATGAGGGGTTTTAGTTAAGGAATATTGTGCAGGATTGACTTAGCTAAATGGTAATTTTTTTGGAGAATTTAGCTAAGTTACCTTAACTAGTTTGTGTATGTAATTTCAACCACCACCCCTCCCCCTTTAGGCACATGGACATGCACCTTTTGTAATGGAATGTTATGTAATGTCTTGTAATTTCATGTAATGTAATGAATGAAATCGTTTATGCAATGAAAAGTTTGTCACAATCTTATTATTACTTGCAAATTTCATTATTCAAATGTTTCTTTTATTTTGAATTTATTGCAGAAATGAATGAACCACCACCAACAATTATTGTTCATGTTGGGGGGAAATGGGAATGTGTACCAAATCTAACTTATGTAGGGGGTTCAGTAGTTAATTTTAATAACTTGCCTGATAGTATAGATTCTGAATATTAACAAGATCATTGATGATTTAGGCTTTAATGATATTTGCAAAGTTCATTATTTGTAGCCTAGTAAGAGTATGGAAAGTGGTCTAATTCTATGGGGGTGGGGAAACCTCAATAGGAGCAGTTTTATGGATTTTGTTTAAGCATAAGTATGCTCATTTTTTTTTTTTTTTTGTGAGCATGAATGTCAGCCTATACACTTGACACAACCTAGTTTTATGGACATTTTAATGGGGGTAGACTCTAAGTTTCTTGTTAATAATGAACCCATCATATGTGAAATTGAGGAGGAGGAAGACTATGACCCTAAGGACAGTGATAATGATGATGAGAAGGTTATTGTGGCTAGAGAACAATTAAGGGAGGAAAAAAGAAACAGAATGCTAGGGAGATGGAGGACTTGAGGCAACTTAGTGAGTGGGTGTCTGAAAGGGGTCAAGGTAGTGACTATGAGGATACTGGGTCAGACTTTAATAGTCCAGTGAGTGAGTCTGATGATGAGGTGATATATATGGATAATTGTCACCTGAACCCATTGAGGAAAGGGCCTAACTTGACATACAGAGATGGCACAAAACCAAAAGAAACCAGATTTTTTTGTGGGCAAACAGTTTGAAAATGCTACCCAGTGCAAAAAAGCTCTAGTTGATTATGCTGTTGATTATGGGATTGATTTCAATTTCACTAGGAACTCTTTTAATAGAGTAATAGAGTGGGGGCAAAATGTAAGAATGATGGTTGTGGATGGAGTTTTTGGGCTTCTTGGGTACAACAAATTGGTTGTCTTACAGTTAAGACATTTACTGGTGAGCATGATTGTGGTAGGTCTAAGGAAGTTAAGAAAATTAACTTTAGGTGGATTGCCCAAACTTATGCATCCAATTTTAAAGTTAACCCTTATTGGTGAATTGAGGAAATTCAAGATAGTGTATGGCTTGATTAGGGGCTAAGGGTGGGTAGAATGATGTGTTACAGGGCAAGAAAAATGGCTCAGAGTGCTGTTCTTGGTGAGTATAGGGCTCAATATGGATTGTTGTATAGGTATGCTCTTGAACTGTTGAGGAGTAATCTTAGAAATACAGTGAAGTTCCAGATGGATGAGGGACAATTCAAAAGCATGTACATTTTCTTTGAAGCTTTGAGGAAGGGATTTTTACAAGGTTGTAGGCCTTTTATTTCTATAGATGGCTTTTTTTTGAAGGGGCCATATGGCGGTCAGTTGTTAGCTGCAATCGGCAGAGATGGGAACAACCAGATTTTCCCTATTGCTTGGTCCTTAGTTGAAGTAGAAAACACTGAAAGTTAGACTTGGTTTCTGGCTTTATTGACAGCAGACTTGGACACTTTACAAGGGGCTGGTTTTGTGGTTATGTCTGACCAAAAAAAAGAGTTAATAAATGTTGTCCAAAGTGTTTTCCCATGGGCAGAAAGGAGGTTTTGTGCAAGACACGTTGACTGTAATTTGAGGGAGGTACATGGGGGTGGCTTAGAAATTAGAAGGCATTTCTGGGTAGTGGCCAAGGCTACAACGGAGGGCTTACAATCTGCTGCTTTGTTGGAAATGGCAGCTCATTACCCTGAAATAGCATAAGACTTGGTGACTAGGGCATACCAAAAATGGTGCAGGTCTAATTTTCAAACTTTCTCAAATTATGACAATATTGACAATAATATGAGTGAAGTTTTCAATGCTTACATTCTGAAAAGTAGACATAAACCTATAATAATAATGCTGGAAGATATTAGGGAGTCCTTGTAAGAGAGAATGCATAAAAAAGGGACTACTATAAGAGTTTTAAGGGAAATCTTTGCCCTAAAATCACTCAAAAGCTTGAAAAGGCCAAAAATGAAGCAAGGGGATGGTCTGCCTTCTAGGATGGGAAATTCAGCTATGGTGTTAGGGATGGGGCAACTTTGACAACGTGTGTTGTCAATTTTCAAAACAGAACATGTGCTTGTAGGGCTTGGGATTTTAATAGTGTGCCTTGCAACCATGATTTGGCTGCAATTTGGAAGAATGGTGAGGACCCTAGTGCATATGTCTCTGATTGGTACACAAAAGAAGGGTATTTGAAAGCATATGATTATATGCTTGAAGGGGTAAATGGAGCAGTAGAATGGCATGTGTCAGACTATGACCCAATCAAACCACCTCCCCTCAAAAGAGTAAGCCACATGCCAAAAACTAAGAGAAGGAAATCAGCCTCTAAACCAAAGACAAGCAAGTCCCACAAGTTGTCAAAGGCAAGAGGCACCACTACATGCTCTACCAGTGGAGAGAAAGGCCACAACAAAAGAGCTTGTAAACAACAAGCACCTGTTGCTCATGAAACTACAACAACACAAAAGCAAAAGTTCAATGAAGAAATACAAGTAAAGATGAAATGAATATGAGAAAAAGTAGCCAAAAGTCAAGAAACACAAAAAATGTTACTATGAGCGAAGAAATATGGTTGTTCTCATCTCTAACATAAAAATGTAGTAAACAAAAAGAGGAAATTGGCCTTGAAACTAAAAGTTATATTCGGCAGAATTTTCGTATGCAAAAATGGCTGTTCAAGTCAACAACAAATTGGTCCCTTGATATCTGAGAGTCAAATATGTATGATAGAGTAATTAAAACAAAATAATCAACACATAACCATAGCCATGTATAAAAAAATTTGACAAGCCATCAAGTAGCACACATAAAATCGATCATCAATACAAAAAAAAAAAAGAATAGTTGGGAAAGATATATGCCCACCCCCCGCCACAACCCCACCAAAAGTTCTGAAAATCCAGCAATTCAGGAATTCAAAGAACTCAATGATGTGGAACACGTTTTTCGTGAAAGTAATCGACCTGCGGATTGGCTAGCTTATAGGGGGTGTAGAGTGTCTGGAGAAGCTAGTGTATGTCCAAACCCCTCATCAAGATCTTCGAAGCATCCTTAAAGAAGATGTTATTGGAGTTGTTTGGCCTCAGATTGTGATGTCAAGCTCTATTGCTTAACCGAGGTTTCCTCTCTTTTAGGATAAAAAAATGATATTTCTCCACAACCCAAATCCCGTAAACACAACGACATGGCCCACCTCAACTCCGGAATCCTCATATTCAATGCTTCCTTTGCCAACGTAGAGGTAATGACCATCCTGACATGGAAAATCCTAGAGCATCCACAACTCACCAATTACCATGCCGTATTTTCGGAGATGCTCTTGAACAAAGGGGGTTTTGTTAGCCGACCCAAATTCACTTCCCTTTATGGTGCTTACGGCCGGCGCTCGGAGAGCCACCTTTTTCTCTACCTCTTTTAGTATGAGAAGTCTCCGGAGGGTGCTCTGGTATGGGTTAGCGGGGCTCATCTGGTGGTGCCTCCAGGTGCTCATTGATGTTAGGGACGGTGGGCCGCTCATTGACGTCGGTTTGACTACCGACATCTACGGTACCGCGTCGAGGTTTTACGTCGACTCCTTGAGTCGGGGTAAGAGGTACGTTTGAAGGTATGTTATTATGCTAAAAATGAGATATACACTTGATAGTGAGACATTCCTGAATATGAGGGTTATTTCGTTGGGATAGCTTATATTTGAGTTAGTCAGTGGTATAATGTGTGATTTGAGAGCTACACTTTTGTTCTACACTTATTGAATTTGGTTACTACCTTTGATTGCTTTTGGCAAGTCTCGTGCTAAATAAAGTGTTGTGATTTTTGTGTAGGAACGAGATCGACGAAGAAGATTTTCTCGACTCCCAACTTTTAAGTACTTAAGCTTATAAACTTGTATTTCGCAAACTTCGTGCTTACAATTGTACGAGCAAATTGCCCCATTTATTTTACAAAGTACGTTAATTAAACGCACAACATACGTTTGCTCATAAGCACTTCAGTAGCCGAAGTCTATCCATAAAGTTATTGTAGGTTTATCTATTTATTGTTCTGACACGTAAATCGATGCATCCATTAAATATTACAAATTTTTTTTTTTAAACCAACATTAATTTTCATTTTCGAAATATAAAGGTCCAAAACAAAATTAAAAAGAGGCAAACCTATTGCTTCAAACTTCATTTCCCCTAAGCACAAGCAAAAACTCCCCAATTAAGAAAAAAAAAAACTAACATGTAGTAGATAGAGAAACTGACTAAAATAGTAATTGATCCATAGATAGGTAAGACATATTAAATCTTTTTTTGAAAACCAACATTAATTTTTATTCTCCAAACAAACAAAATTAAAAAGAGGCAAGCCTATTACTTTAAACTTCATTTCCCTTAAGCACAAGCAAAAACTCCCCAACTAAAACAAAGAAAAAAAAACTAAGTCAAAAAAACATAAACAAAATACTGATCCATAGATAGATAAGACATAAACAAAAGAACTAAGTCAAAAAAACATAAACAAAAAACATAAATTGAACCCCAAGGTATCAGTGTTGGTTTTCAGTTTTCAGTTTGTTTCAAAACCAAGATCTAGTTTCTGAAAATCTGAGGGCTCGTTTGGTATAAGTGTTGGTTTCTAGTTTTCAGTTTTTTTTAAAACCAATATCCAGTTTTTGAAAACCAGAAAAAGTGGTTTG
>CAAKMY010068215.1:0-13725 GCA_901111285.1 Corrigiola litoralis
AAAAAAAAAAAAAAGTTGAACGGGGGACTCCACAGCTGAGAGGCAAGCTGGTACCACGGTACCGCCAATGGTGTACCGTCTGAAGGAGTACAGTTTTGTAAAGACTACTGAACCTTTGGATTTACTTCCCTTACAAAGATACATGCTACATATAATGCAGTAAAATGAAAGAAAGAGCTTATTTTGTTGTTCCTTAAGGTATACATAAAACATCTTCAGCAAATGGACTCCTTATTTATGCATTTTGCTCTCTTTAGTTTTAGTTGTTGTGAGAAGATTATTTATCTAAACTTTCAGGAAAAGCAAAAACCAGATACGATAAATGAAATGCCTGGAAACAACAGATGATCAAGATATACATTCCTCAACTTACAAGTGTTGCAGGCTCAAACTGAAGTAAGCCAAGAGCCTCCTTCACCAAGTCTCTCTTTTGATGTTTTACGTCTGCACTCAGTTTTCCAATATCTCCAAGTTGAATTTGTATTTAAGAGCACAGAAGTAATGGTACTAAGTTGTAGGTTGAGAAGAAAACAAACGAAAAAGAGAGGATTAATGAAGGGTGTGGGCACTAGGCATAGAGTGATCCATTTTTGTTAAGCTTGAAGTGCATGATGACACTTTGAACAGGAACCACCTGCCCATAATGGAGGGAATTTTTGGCAAACTTGAAAGAGACCTTATTTAAGAAAGTTTGTGACTTTATTCAAACCTGAAAATGACTTCATTTACTACTTACACATGCCCATGCTTGATTCTTACTGTCCTTTTTCATGTGTGCCCTAGAGGGCTCGAAACATGGTTTTAGCTTTTGGACAGAAATTACAGTCTGTTTCTCTGAATTGGTCCATCATGTAGGGATGAGAACAGGTCAACAGCTATGATGATGAGGCCACTGGGGATTAGGCTTGATTAAACTTATTTTCAGCATAGAAAATTGTGTCTAATTCTTCGGTATTCCATAGTTTATAAGGTAAGTAGGACTCATTGTTAACGCAAATTAAACGCATGAAAGGAATATATCCCAACTTCGGGACTCCATAGTCCACACTAATTTGATGTTAATATGAACCCATTTTCATGTCATGATATGAATATTACAGCGTGTGTCGTAGTTATTAGTAATTGACAATGTGACCTCATAATACTGTTAAAAGGCTTGGAAGTTACCAAAGCTTAGTCCAAAATAGCGGAGACTTGTATGCTTCAGATATGAAGACAATTGATGCGGGGACACATTTTTGGAACTCAGTGATCTTGATTGGAATCGATGGTATCCAGGATACACAAATTACATACAGGAGATCATTCATGAAACCTCATGAAATGAAATTATACTACGTAATACGGAGTATCTTTTTGCTAGAAGGTAACTCAATTCCTTCGAATGGTGCCCCCACCACACACGTTAAAAAAATTAAAGATGTAAACAAAATATGGTTCAACACTCAAACATAAGTCTTTTCGTTGAACCCAGTACAAGCTTTCTATTAACAGCACATCATTGCCCAATGCCCACTGTAGTTTCTCAGTATTTTTCTGCGACATACTTTATCTCCCAAAGCTCAACATCATTTCCTCTCTCGTACTCTCTCATATATTGAGGTATGTCTGAAAGATCAATACATTTCCCTATGAATCCTGTAAAACATTCTCGCTGTCAGGCCTTCTAGCTCTCCGACTTTGGTTTAGGTTTCAAAAGGTATAACAGGTAAAAGAATGAATTGCTTGCCTTTGTTGCTCATCAAATAACTAAGGAAATGCTTGTACCCATTGGCAACAACATCAAGATCATGCAGACTGAAGTTATATCGCTTCTCCAATGCCAGATATAGCACCTAGAAAAACAAGTGGAAAAAAATCTCCATTTATGTATTCAGAGACAGCTTGAAATCACAACAACACAGGAAGATGCTTTTGGCATTTGAACATCTACAATTTCAAATCCACACCAATGCAAAAAATAAGGTTCAGTGCACCAACGAAATGAGAAAGGGATTCGATGTCTGCTTTATGATAACTGGAAAGACATCAAATGACGACGACATGCTCATATATCAGTCATTCAGGCCTAGATGAATAGATCAATACCTTTTCAGGATCTTGGCACATCAACTTTTTCAGAGTACTAAAGAAGGCATCCGTTAACACATCACTATAAATCACATCAGCAGCTAACAGCACCGATGCTCTGCTGACTTCCTCCACCTCAGAAGATGTCCAGGAATACCTTGATAATGGACAGTGCAGTGTAAGTAAAATGACTATAGTTCCCACCTTATAAGGAAATTAGCAGCAGTAGAGAAAAATTATGCTTGGCAGCACACCTATTGATTGAGACAAGAGCTACGGTGGTTTTCCTACCTTGATCCAGAATCTAAATCCAGAGGAGGCCACGGGTTCTGCCAATCAAGCTCTCGTACTTTAACTGATGATTCACTTCTGAACGACCCAGAGTTCACGTGAACATTAGTAGCACAGTTGTCCAGAATTCCGACACCATGGTCTGGCAACAAATTTTTAGAAGTGCCTGATTAGTAGCAACATCGTGAACAAGCCAAGATATAGCACATCTCAAGATATGGAATTGCATTTGCTGGACTTAACATCTCAAGACATTAAACACAGCTCAAATAGCAGTTTGATCAGAAATACCTGTTACGTAAACCACCTCCGCAACACGAGCAAATAATATACCAACCAGCCCTGACAAAGACAGCCAATCAGGACCCTGTGAAATCATGCATAGAGTTTATTAAAGTGATAGTGACAGTTTCAACAGGAGAAAGATAAACACAGAGTAAACAATCTTCGTGGACAGCCAATTACACTTCTAGAGGGGACTTTGCTTAGGTGTTCGCTTTGATTCTATCATTTCCAACGGTACTATGGATAACACTAATATATGAACTGCAAAAACATGTATCCAGAGCCCAATCCAAAATGCAAAACATAGGAATACTAGCGGGAGGGAGGATTACCTGTGCCAGCCCCAAGTTCAACCGCAACAACACCATTGAATTTACTTGATGAAAACATTTTGTGCAATAGATAATCTGCTAGTACCAATTCTGCACGCCAGACCTGCAACAGAAAGAGATTAATGCAAATTTAACGGCCAAGATAGACTAGAATCATTATTCCACAAAAACTCAATGCAGCTACAGAATGATGAGAATGAATTTCCTTAGACGTGTACATAATAATTGTCCTTGCGACCTAAAAATAAAAAAATAAAAAAAAAAATCAAGGGAGGAAGAGTCCCTAAATGATCCCTTATATAGAACTTTTGGCAATCTGAATCAATGAACTGATAAATTGCTGTTCCCATTTGACTTCACCAGTCAACAATATTGTGTCAGAGCACGCAACTGTTGCAGTAGAATATAATATTATAATGCTACTGTTGTACCAAGAGATGGTCCTCTTTAACTACATAAAAAACTACAGTCATCAATAATCAGATATTATCCTCAGCAGCTAAGTTCATTAGTCCATACTTCATAAACGAGTGATTTTGTACCAAAGAACTCATAACATAAGTACTTATCAAGAGTTCTCAGTCAATCTAAGCTTAAAATATGGTCCTTCTAATTTGGCTTGAGTATAAGTAGAACAAGATGTCACCTGCAAACCAACACTTGGAATGGTTGATGTGATATTGTGTTGGATACTGACACAAGCAGAGTTATATGACTGTTCTGCACAAAGACACATCCTCTTCTCAGACAAGCAGAGAAAATAAGACAATTGTATTTTAGTGAAAGAAACAAGGATGCATTAAACCAAAGGAGAAAAGTATAATTAAACTGAGATTTAAGGAATTATGACTAATCAGTGTAGAGTTTAGACTCGTATCTTAACTCTAAAATGGCCAGCTTTTATCACCAGAGAAAGCCAAAGAAGTAGGACGAAATAAAATTTCTCAGGGTTCCCAATAGCTAGAAACGCCTTGATAACCAAGACACTCGAAAATGCTGGCTGCTTTAGCAACCCTAAAAAGGACTACATATACAGCATTGAACAACTCAACAATCAAGCTAACTACTAAAACAGGGTGTCTTTACCAGATTCTTACTCGGTTACTCCATGAACATAATGGCATATTGACATGTTTAAAACATCCTGACTTACTTGTTCGTCGAGGGATAATGAGATCGCCATCTTCATCCAATTCAACAGGCTGTTCTGAAGAATCTTCAGCACATCCATTCCCAGTCAGTTCAACTCCTAGAACATTTCCAAAATGACACACACTTACATGAGCATATTTTTCCAGTTCACATACATGCCAACATTTTGATCCGAAAAAAGTTCAAACACCAAAACATAACAAAGAACATTAAAAAGGACACAAATTAGGGCTCTACTTTTACCTACCATTGTATGGTACTATGGTCTAAAGGGTCAAAAAAACAAGTATAAACAATGAAATTTAGATGATGAAAAGATATTGGTAATGATAGGTAATACACTGATACTAGTAACCAAATTCAAAAAGTTACTCACATCCAAGAAGAACGGGGAAAAGCATTGGTTATTAATGTTGTGAATTACAACCTTAATTGATGCATTCCTCAATTTAGACACTAGACCAAAAATTCAAAGTCATTCAAACCAAAGAACTAGCATACACACTCATGAATTGTTCCAATAACCGAAAGGCCACTACTCTTACATCAAATAACTCAAAAGGTTCCAAAAAAATTATCTGCTTAGACTGAACAAATCACCCCTCAATTGACAAAACTTGGTTAAGACGATCCTACAATAGGCCGCGAAATGATCTTACAAGTTACACTCAAAAAAGCTCATCACTCTCGTCTCGTCCTATTGTAAGACCGTCTTACCTGAGTATTACTCTCAAGCCTCTACCAATTCATCAATACATGTCTTTCCTATGAATTTAACCAAGCTGGACTTAACCCATGTTAGCTTCACAAAAGGCCAAAAGGGTTACTAATATCAACCCCATTTGTTACATTCCAACACAAAGTAATTCATTAATCATACTAATTTACTATTAATCCAAAGCATTAAACAGTATCAAATTGTGGGGTTTGAAACTGGATACCATAAAGTGCTGAACTTTCCTCTAATCCACCTCTATTGCTAACATTCCCAATAAGCAGTAAAGGGTAAACATTAAAGATTAATATTAACTGTAACATGGCATTATAGTTTGAGTAGTTATAAAAAAAGATACAATCTTTAGGAAAAAAGAGAGATGGATGAAAAGGGTAATATACCAGAAGGAGGAATGATGAAAGTAAAGTGAGAAATGAATGGGCCTGAGAAATGAGGAGGGCAGCCCAAATGAACCTCGCTCATCACCTCTTCTTCTTCTTGTTTGTTTGGAACATTTTCTCTTCCATTTGTCTTTCCTTCCATTGTTGTACACTTCCCTGTCTTCCTGTGATGAGTTAAGGTGCTTCTGGTGACTGCTTTCAGTATCGTATGAGACCATCTGATTTTAAGTTCGCATAAGAAAGTCTTTGACTAGTAATTTATTATTTTAAAGTGATTACTTTTATTAGAATGTTAATTAGAACAAACTGATCACTTTAGTCAATTCGTGACTAGGTCTCACCACTTTTAATAATTTGTGTTGTGTTAAAGTCAAAATATGAGCATTTTTAACTTACTTTATTTGTTAGCGTGTATGTATAACAAGGGTAGTGCATTGTGAATAAGATTGGAGTATATCATTATAGAAGTTTAAAGTATCGTATGTTTTGGTTAGGTGTATTTATTATTTTCGGTATCTATAACAACCACCAACAACAACCCAGCATAACCACGTAAAAAAAGCGAGCAACTAACAACAAAACGCCGTGTTAAATTCATCAATTTTTGCTATAAATAATCAAATTAACCAATTAAATAGCTCATTACCATTCTTCGGTCCAACAACTTAGAATTTACAAGAGACTGTCCTTAATAATGACAACACTTTCTTAGAGTTCTACCAATGTAGGACTAACCTCCCACATTTCTCCCAACTTATTGATTGGATATATCCGACAAAATACTGTTGTAGCGGCCACTGTTCCCTCTGCCTTCTGTGTCATGACACCTTTTGCGTTTCTTAAGTGTGAGGTAAGCGATCAGGAGGTGCTAACAGAGCTTCAGAAAGCATATTTTCCCACAGCCCTTGGAAACTACTATGGAATCCGACCTGAAACCAGTCCAGAATCTCTGAATGCAGCAGCAGTGGATTGTCTTTCCATGCCTCTCGCAGCATGCAACAGCTATCAATTAATCTCGGACCGCTCATCAAAATCCTTAGGAGAAGTCCCACCCGTCTATGGGCCTGTGCCTCAGGCTTCAAGATGATACTAGGTGAAGCTGACAGATACTTCTGTACGGATTTCAGGCATGGCAGTACATTTCCTGCAAGTAAAGCAAAAGCAAAGGCAGTAACCCGCTGCTCAACATCTTTTATACGCACTTTCACCAGAGGGAGTTCCCATCTGTGACGCCCAAAATGTGGAACGGCAAAGCACAGCATTTGATCACTGTGAGGGTCATACACAGGCTTATGATCCTCTGATGACAGTTCAGAATTCGTGCACAAGGATCCGGCATGTTTGACAAGCCATTTCGGCTCTACCTTTGTCGCTCCATGAATTATGTTTCGCTTCTTTGTATCAAGCATCTCAGTGTACACTAAATACTCGGGAGCTGATTTGTTCACACATGACCAGTGACCAAGGTATACCTTTGTTTTCTTGTCCATGGTTGATACCTGATAAGCAACAGGTTGCGATTTACTGTCTCGCTTGGCTACCCTGTCAGCCCATCCAGCACATATCGCTTCGCACAAGATGTCCTCTTCAGTTTGCCGAAGGGGGTATTTATCAGAAGGGACCGTCATCCAATCATTATCTTTATCCGGTCCAAGGGTCCAGGTGAACTTCTCTTCCATGCTGCTACATCTCTGATCGTAGACTAATTTAAGTAGTTGTTTTCTTAGCTTATGCATTTCCTTCATTGTATGAAGATGAAGTCTGTTATCCTTGCAGAAACGAGGTTTATCCTCAGAATGCTCAAAACGATGTAAACCAAAAGCGGCAGTCAAAGCGTCACTTCTGATGTCGGGTAAGTTTATCCTTCTATTTTTCTGGTTTGCTTCTCTGTGACTGCCAAAGGAACCAGATACCGAATCCTGCTCCATGTCCTTATCGTAAGTCTGACATCCTTCAAACTTAAAACCGAAAGTGTTAGGCAAATCCAAGGCTGCAGCTGTGGCAACTGCATAGGCAAGAACCAGATATGGCCGCACACTACCAATCCGCTCCTTGGTGAGCTGTATAGCAACACAGAGGAACTTGGAGGCACGCGGGCTTATGGGATACTGTGCCATGACCCTACCCAATGTTGTCAGATTGCTTTTATCATCAAGTGCTCCTAGAGTTTTCAAGCACAAATCTGCTTCAGCAAAAGCTGAGGCATCTGGGAGAGTTGGAAGAGGGAAATTCTGAACCTGAACATCAACAAGCGAACCCTATGTTACAGCATATGAAAAGCGAAGAACACGCTATAGAATGCATATAAGAAACATATATTACTACATTGCGTATCACTACACTTGAAGAGCCAAAGAACTAATCCGCGGAATCATTCATTACCCTATGTTCATGTATATGTTCATGTATATGGTACAACTGTACAAGAGTTTCTTTCAAACTGTCTATGAACTCCACAATGACAAACAAGATAGAGGCAAGCTCTAATAAATGGAAACCTTTACTTGCATGTCGCATACACAAACTCCCGAAGCCCGTTCATCCATGCCATTTTCAATGATTGACTCTAGCACAGTTTTAGGAGTTCATTCATGTTTTCGATATCTTCCTGATAAGCTAAATTCAAAACATCACATGTTTAAATTTAAATTCTTTTTTATATAAAAAAAAAATATTATTAGATCAAACAGAGCATAAGAGGACAAAGAGTCCTCTCAGTCCCAAGAGTACAGAGTACACATTAACCCAATTTGCTGTAAACAAGTTATTGAAAGCCCCCGTAACCTTAGCCCAATTTTGCTGTTTCAAGTTATTTTTATAAAGGAAATTATTTATTTTTTGCTTTGTTTGACGATCAATTGAAGCCGGGCATTGTGAAAGATGGGAAATAAATCAGGCCAAATGGAACAGAGAGACTGATACTAATACTAATACATAATTACTAGCCGATATCAGACCAAAAGGGCTATAGAGACTAATACAGCTCTTAAAAGGACAGTTTGTATACTAGGGACATCACGCATTAGTACTATCAGGACCAAGGAAACTAGGATGTGTACAAATAAATCAGTAATGCATCAAGTTTTGCTAATGAAAAAAGATGGCTGAAAACACACACCTTTTTGATTCCGATAGATTTCAAGAGTAGGACAGCACCATCAAGAGGTACTTTTGAGATCTCAGGACATGAGAATTTAGGAAATTCATTACCGAAGGCTGCAGCAGAATAGAGGCGCTCACAATTACCAGGTCCAGTTCTTCCTGCTCTTCCTGCACGCTGATCAGCAGATGCTTGACTTATCCATTGTATATCATATGATACCATCCCATTTGAAGAATTATAATTTTTCACCTTTTCCCTTCCTGTGTCAACAACATATGTAATCCCGGGAATTGTTAAAGATGTTTCAGCAACATTAGTAGAAACTACAACTTTACGGACCCCTTCCTTAACCTCTTTGAATACACGAAGCTGATCAGCTGCTGGGAGCATGGCGTAAAGAGGCAAAATACACATTGGACCAACTTCAGAACTCGTTGCCCCTCTTTTCTCCTTGTTCAGGCTTGTGGGTGATTTATCTGAGCAAACATCTGGAGTCATTGAATTAATCTCTTTCTCACCATCCATATTCATTGGACCAGACTTCTCTAGCCTTCCAAAGGCAGCTTCCAGCAAATCAAGGTTTACATGAGGTTTACCATCCACCCTAGGAATCATAGGCTCCGCAACGTCTTTGTCATCACTTCCAATGAGAAACTCCCTACCAGTCCTTAATTCTTCTGTAGAGCATGAATCGTCACTGTCTGAATCTTCAGAATGGCAGCTCTGACTGTCAGACTGTTGATCAGAGGAGCTAACATGAGAATTAAACGCCTCTTTTTCAGATTTCTTAGCTGTCTCATTCTCGGTATGAGTCTCACAATTGTTCCGCTTCATAAGACGTTTGGAGGCCATTTCAAGCATTTTTTGCAGTTCCTCTACTTCTCTCTGGCCTGTCACAAACACAAGTATGCCACCAGGAGGCCTATTCTTGTGAATCTCTAAAACCATCTTATAGGCTTTATCTATGTAGTTCACAAGCTCTGTCTTTTTCGAGTTATGTATTTTGATTGGGTGCTGCCTTGTCGGAACTTCGATGCAATTAGGATTTCGAAATATCCGCTTCCCCGTAGTGAAGTCCTCCATTCGCAAGGTAGCACTCATGAGTATAAGTTTCAGAGGAAGCATTGGCATAATCTATGTGAAAGACAATAGTTTATATGAGAAAGGAAACAGATAGAAATTAATTATCACTCAAGTGTTCATCAATCCCAGCCATGGTGGCATCTAGGGGGGATATGTATATAATTGCCATGGCCATGGTCATGATGCATACACCACAAGAGACAGAAAAAGGAACATACCTTAAGGCTCTGTTTGGATTGGGGAAATCACTTTCCCTCACATTTGTATTAGTTTTATGGTTATGTTATTATGTACAAAAAAAGATGGCACCTATGATGGAAAATAAATTCCCCTTTCAATCATCCCAATTTCCTTTCTCCCACCATGGTATGCAATGTTTTTCCATTTTGACTCATCCTTCCCCCTCAATTGACCATTTATCGTCTTTTTCCCTTGTGAACACCTCTCCTCCTATGAATTTCTACTACTCCACCTACATGTATTCTCTCATCTATATTTTCTATGGAATTCATTTTTTTCCCCAAACCAAACGGACCCTAAATATGAAAAGCATACCAATGAACCAGCCGTCAGACAGGAGGTCACAAATTTAAAAACTGAATTCTAAAGAGTAATTCATCAAACCATAACAAAGACTGAAAAATATATTACCTTCCGTGCATTGTTGACTCGGGAAAGCAGTGCAATGAGAATATCAGTATTCAAGCTCCTCTCATGAGCCTCATCCACAATTATGACGGAGTAACGCTTTAACAAGATATCACTCTGCATCACAAGCAGATAGGTATTACACTCAGCTTAGGAGAAGAAATGTTGTCAAACATCCTTGGGTCATTGATGAACAAGAGATAGATTTGGGATGAAGCAAAAAAAAAAAAAAAAAAATCAACAAATTATCCTGAAGCTAGACTGTGCATCCAACATTAAGTGCTCACTTAATCAAATTGGAGAACTATGGAACGAGTAGTGTAAAACAAGCACATCAGCTAAGATAACAACAAACCTTCAATTCCTGAAGCAGAATTCCTTCAGTCATAAATTTAAGGGCGCAATTTTCACCAATTTTCTTGTCATGCCTTACTTGGAACCCGACCTCTTCACCAAGGCGAACTCCAAGCTCCTTTGCCACTCGTTGTGCTGTAGAAAGCACAGCCACACGACGAGGTTGGGTGATGCCTATGATACCGTTTGAACCATAGCCAGCTTCATATAAGAACTGCATATTACAAGCAAAACATAAGCTAATGAAAACTCGATAGTAAAAACCAGAGGCTTGTAAGTAGCGTTTAGCCAGCCACCTGTGGAACTTGTGTGGTCTTCCCACACCCAGTATCTCCACAGATAATGACGACATCATTATGTTTGACATCATTATGTTCGACATTACTTTCCCCTATAGCTTCCATTATCTCCTGCTCCATCATGATTATTGGCAAATTCTGTCTGCAAGTTTCCACCTCTTCTGATCTGCTCACAGGTATTACTCTAGGTGCTATTACAGCCTTTGGAACACATCTGCATTCCACCTTTGGAGAATTTACGCCACTAGGTTTTTCCTGGATGAGTAACGCACTCCATAAGCAATTTTTATGGAAAAAATGCTAAACAGAAAGCTATAATTTTTCTTTGAAAAAACACTCACTGCTAAAACTACCTCGCAAGTTTCTGTTCTGAGGTCACTGGAAAAGTGAAAAGAGCGTGAATTTTCAGTATCTGGTGGCATGCCATTGTAGGTGTCCTCATTCGCAACTTTCTCCACTATCACATTGCTGGTATTGGGTACACCAAAATCAACTTGAGCGGCTCTTTCAAGAGCCACATCTTGCAAGGAGGAACTTTGACCAGCAAGCTCTAACTCATGGCTTTCTTGCACATCAACATCCCTTCCTTTCCTTCTTTTTGGACATGGATCACAATCAAGAGCTTCAAATCCAACTTTCGACAGTTGCATATTTCTCCTCCGCTTCTCCCGCTTAGTCTCAGCCTACGTTCAAGTCCAAAGAACAAAAAAATTTAGCTTCATCAGTAAAGTACTCCCAGAGTGTCTTGGAAGAGACTGCTTTTATTTTATGATAAAAGTAAACGCAGCCATAGTGGCCCAACAAAGGCATATAAAAGTAGACGGTAATTTGTGTACTTTTCCAACCCTATATACATTAGTAGTGTACGTAATGATGAAACCTCACCCGACCAATGCTCTGAGATGAATGCAAAATCGATAGCACCTGTTCATTGATCATGTGCTTCCTACATCCGAAATCGAAAGCATTCACCGAAAGGACATAGCGTAAGAAAACATGGGAACGAACACAGAAACAAAAACAAAAAAACATACTGAAACGTTTTCAGGCTATCCGACAGCAGTTGAGCACCCTTTATCTTCTTCTCTTCCTGAAGGTATGTAGTGATGTTAAGAAGTATAATCATGGGGTTAACTAGAAAAACAAAAACACATATCTTAAAATTGACTTACTGTCAATTTCTTCTTCGCCAAGTTTCTTTTCAGGTCACATTTTTTTAGCTGCACACAAGAAGATAGAGTAAATTAATAGTCTTCGAAACTATGTTAAAAGTAGATGGAGCCATGCTTGTCCATTAAAGGTATATAAATCTATAACTTGATTTGGGCCTTTAAGTTTATAAGGAGTTCGTCTACTTTTAACACGCGAGGTTGTGTCATACCTGAGGGTGAGAGATCACCCTCTTCTCACTATTCTTCTTCCTGGCCGGCATGATGAGGGCATTGCTATCGTGCTCCATACTTTGCTGCTCCGAATTATAGGGATAATTGACGAGAATACTTAGCTCGGTGAACTCCTTGCTTGCTGGCGCGGTTGGACTGTAGGAGCATACGTAGGGTTTTAACGCTTGCTCATGAACACCTTGTATTTTCATAAACCTTTGTAGTTTTACTATTTTTTTTCTTTGCAGCCCACACACCCATCCATTGGTTAGATTTTTTTAAGGCAACACTCTTGTGAAACCGTCTTTTTTAACTTACAAAAAATCCAATCATAAAGTGGCCCATAAACACAAACAGTTCTACTCCGCCACTTTTATCAACCGCTCACCACTACCTCCTTCACCCCACCCCTGCTCCACCACAAGCAGCACCACCCTCTCCAACGCCACCTCCTCTTCCCACATGTCGTCGTCGACAGCCCTCCCCCACCCCGAATATTTACTCTCTTCCTTCCCCCTTCCCTTACAACCTCCTCTTTCCCCCCACCACGTACGGCGACCTCCTCCGGCAACGCGTTTTCTTTTGTGGCAACGCGTTTTCATTTTCGATAACGCGTTTTCTTTCCCGACAAACCTCCAATTTGAGCGGCCAGGTGCTCCGTTCATGGATTCGGACCGTTATTAGAGAGTAAACCAGCCACCACATAGTGCATTTCCGGCAACAATCTTGACGAGAACGAAGGTCGGAGGGGGTAATTTTTCGTGAGCAAAAACTCAGATCTTGACCAAACGAAGGCCGGAATCATAATCTACGTCAAAAATACAGTGGGGTAAAGTTGTTGGTGGTGGAAAATGGTGATGGTGGTGGTGATGGTCAAAGGCAGCGGCATGGCGGCAACTGTGTTAGAGGAGGGAAAATTATCAATTGGTTTTTCATAATTATGAAAAGACTGTCTTAAATGAGTGTTTGAGTATTTTTATTTATTTTGACTTTTTATTACCGGGTTAGACTCATCTCGGATTGACCCGATATAAACGGGTCGGACCCTTCGGAAGAAGGGGGAAAAGGGGAAAGGCTTCTCCCAATAGCCTGTAGTCGGGTTTGAATTTGGGACCTCAAGGTCACCACGTAACAAACCAACCAAGGGCTATATGCTCTTTAAGGTTTGGGGTTAGGGAAATTCCAATTGGTTGCTAAACTAGATTTCAAAGAAAATTTGGCATAGAATAATCCCAACTATGGCCTATTGTTTTAAGACAATCCTAACTTTGATTAATTCCAAAATAATCCTAATTTGTACTCATTTTTGAACCCACTGCTCCCATGTAATCTGAATATAGTTGACTTTGTCTCCATACCACCCCCAAACCATCTCTTAGGGTGGGGGAAGGGTACGAGTTTCGGTGGCTATTTCGGATATCTTGTGGGTTATTGTTACGTGTTTCAAGATATTGATTGTTGTTGACTTGTTTTATTGTTGGAAAATTTGATGGGAATAATCCGAAGTTTGGGCGGTTCTTTTCTAATAGTCCCAACTATTGATTATTCCCAGATAATCCCAACTTTACCTCATTTTTTCAGAGAGCGGTCCCGACTTATCCCAACCTAAT
>CAAKMY010068246.1:0-15400 GCA_901111285.1 Corrigiola litoralis
TCTCCATTGTATCTCATTAGTTGTTTCGTGATACCCATTGATCATCTAAGAGGCGAAATTAAACTAATAGGAAAACATAATTTCCGTGCCTTGGAGTGGTGATTATCCGGTCCCCTTATTGTTGCATCCTCTATATCTAACACTTCGGGCATACCAAATATACACAAGAGCTACACATACATGAAAATTTATATATACACCCCAAATGCAGATTGCTCGCCAAGGTTGTTTCCTTTGTTTTTGTTGCAGTACACAAGCTACAGAATATATGACTAGTGTAAGCACTAAAGAAAGTTTCTGGGATTAGGCATAGCCGCATAGGTCAATCAGTATCACCTGTCTCTTGAATCTTGACAGCCATTTCTCATTCAATGCCAGTGTTCTGATCATTTCAAGTGTTGCACAATGAAGGGAGAGCTTTAAAAATGCAACAACGTAATACCAGAAAGAAAATAACCAACTAGGCTACTACCAACTCAAGAAACACAATCTTTCGAAACCAAACTAAGAGTGAAAAATATCTTGTACGCTTGTATAAGTCTGTTAACTTTTAAAAGTGGTCATTTTTGTTTAAAGTGATCAATTTTTTATCGTATAAATGAGAAAGTGATTTCTTTTGGACTCAGAATGATTTCAAGTTAAATTTAGACTGTCGACATTGATACTTTGTGACAATAATAAATGTTTTGCAACCCCTAATACGATATACTCCTATCCAAATGCAGAATTAATCCTCTTTTAGTATCCAGAGTATAAAGAGAAGTTAGTGAGTTTACGACGTTACGAGGTGATTCGAAAAAATGAGGAAAACAAGGAAAATTTTGCATAATCAAGGGCCAATGGTCCCACCTCTCACAAAGAGTTAGTTTTCAACATCTTTTTTTGGTCCCGGGCCATGCAATAACCTCTCAGATAACAGACATCTTAGGGAAAACAATACATACCCTTATGGCAATACGGCTAATAAAATTGAAGATGATTAATGTTGATAAGTGATTGCACGCTTTTAGAAGTGAAGATGATCAATCACTAGCTAATGACATTCCAGATAGTAATTATATATGATTCCAGTAATTATACATGCTGACATGGAGATAACTTTGTATAACAGATTAACAGAAAGACACTTGCCTGCATATAAACATGGAGATAGCTCTGTATAAGAAGTTGCTGTACAAGTTTATATACCTCGAATTACATCAAGTGAATGAAAATACGGATACCAGAATACAATATGATAAACTTGGGGGAAGCTATAAAGAAACTAAAGGCTATTGGATTCGGCGACAGCGGCACCAAAATGCCGTTCCTCCACTCCTTCCACGGGCCACTGCTATTTCTTCATCAACATAAAACCATATGAAGAACGGGTCTTTGGTGTTTGGCTCTCTATTGTCTTGATCTCCGAGACTTATCTCTAAAGGATTGAAAGGTCCGATTTTTAAACGGATGCGTTCAAAAATGAATGCCAGAATTCTCTTCTTCCATGAGAATCTACCCTCAAAACTCAAACTTCCTAGTTGCCCAAGATACACCCCATTCTCGATCTTCTTCCCCTGTCCATTCAATTAACAGAATAAGTTTGAGGCACTCTATATGATCAAACAAATATTCTTCCACCCTAGACGTTTTAAATCAAAATAAGTTCTTATATTCACAAATAGAAGAACGATCTGGTGGTTTCAGCAGGTACCTCTCCTACTCATAACCTCATCAACTTTGACGGGCGAGGGAGGAAGGGGGGAGAGGGGGGAGGCGAATCTACCAGAACTCCAAATATTTGTCCAACATTTTTAGTCTACATGACTACATACCATCATTAAGCATGAAACGTGGAGGGAACGGGGGAGGGTCAGGTTAGTGGGACAAAAATCACATAGAACTCTTTAATTATGCAAGCAGATGTAGGTCTTCTGCTACTAATACGTGACAAAGCTTCTACTTAAGATGAAAATACATCAACTTCTATAGCAGCATGTTTTGGTAAAGAGCTATATTCCACGTCCATCAGACAACATTATATGTCACTTCCTGTATAACTCTAAAATTTGCAACAAACACAGGATGCTTACCTCTGCATCAAATCTCTGAACAGCAGTTAGAGGAAAGTATCGCCCACCCTTCAATTGTTTCTGCATAGAATTGTAAAAACGACTTAGACATTTATAAGATCATCGGTAACATCCATAAAAAGAAACACTCTGCCAAGGTAAATCGAAAATTTTCTGATTTCTGAACCTCAGCAGTGAAAATAAGCATCCAGGTCCTCCCTGGCGATTTAGATCCTCCAAGTGTTTCAAGAAACTTCAAAGGATCAAGTTTTGCCTTTTCTATCACGGCAAGAGCTGATAACACTTCAGTTTTGGGAACCTTCCTCGTTTTTGCAGCATTTTTCAACACCTTAATACTGTGCTCTACTTCCTATTCAAAGACCATGACATGTTATTGTTAGACACCATACAGTGCACCATAGCTCATGAGCCGTCACACATAATAAAAATTTAGAAGAACAATTATCGGGCTCTAACTACCAACTTTCAAGACACAAATGGTATAGAGAACTTTAGAATCACATGCCGCTTTTAGCAGCAACTTATTACCGTAATTTCTTCTCCTGTGATTTTATAACCACCATGAACTTATTGGTTCCTAACAAAGTCGCAATCAAATGCATTGACATCAAGAAATTCCAGTATGTGCGAAAGCAGAAACCAAAACACTCCTATCTATGAATGTAGATGCATTCACTTGGTAATGGATGGGTATAACATGGTTAAAGTGAAGCTAAGCATAAAATACATCCTCATTTCCTCAGTTTATTAACCCTTCACTACACCAAACTATAGTAAACAAAAGAAAAAGCACATGGTAGCTAATTTAGTAACCTGCATAGTTTTTGAGCGCATTGAAAGAACATTTCTACAGTTATAACCACTACAAACAAAAACAAAAACAAAAAAAAAAGGAATAAGAACAGCTGAACAGTATAGCCACACAGAAACTACACCATATCAGTAAGATACAATAAACAGGACCCCATCAAAATTGAACAAAAAGGTAGCTACCTTATTGGGTTGCTCTTGACCCTCTACTTGAACAAGAAGGGTGACAGAGGTGTCGTTGCCAGTATCTTCAATGGAAGCTCTGAGTCTAACAGTTGTCAAGCAAGTGTTGAGCAGAGGTGAGCCTTGGAAGACGGAGCAGGGTGGAAGAGAGTGTAGACTCAGGTTTGAAGGGAAACGAAGCAAGCTGCAGTTGTTAGTATGAGGAAGTACCCAGTTTGACGAGGAAAAGGACGGTGTTGGCCGTAATTGTGTTTGTGACCACATCGCTTCAACTTGTGTCTCTCCTTTGCCTGTTGATTGTTTTTCCTCTCGACTGGGAGCTTAAAATTTCACTATGAATAAGGAAATGAAAAACAGATTAAATAAGTAAATAAAGTAAATATTAATTAGAGTAATTCACTTGAGTATACCTTGGGAATTGCAAATGAAATAGGATCAAATTATGCAAATTATATAGTCTATGTTAGTTTTTCTTTCTTACCAAGTATTGGCATACCACTATCACTATCCTCATCATATTTGGGTTTCTAGTTAGTTCATACCTAGACCTGTTCATTGGGTCGGGCCGGGCCAAATCCAAATGGGCTGGGTCGAGTCATAAAGAAAGTGTTGCGGACCAAAGCAGGTCGGTGGCGGGTCGTTGCGGATCACATGTATTTCATACTAATTTCCATTTTTGCATAAATTTTGACCCATCATGATCCGCTGCGACCCGTTAGAGGCCTGACCCGTTATTGCAAATTGCGGGTCGTGACCCGCTAGAAAACGGGGCATGCCTGGGCTTTTAGCGAGGACCCGCCCCATTGAACAAGTCTATTCATACCCCTTTGAAATTAATTCTGTTTCGATAGTAGAATCAAATTTATTTTTTTTTGCAGTGTCGGCCAATATGGCAACACTCTCCTTAAGAGGGTGGCATTGCGCCAAGCCGAGGCCCGGGCTATAGAGAGTTTCGTTTCGTTTACTCTGTTGTCTCCATAAAGACGAGGGTAGAATCAATTGACTGACACCAAACAACTAGAATGGGAATAAAGTTCCTATTTCGATATCTACTTTAAAACACACACAAGATATGTGGAATCAAGTTTCAATCTCATTTTCTTACTAGCCTCATTCTTGATTTCATATATCCATGATGTACGATAAACAAACTATATTTACAATCTCCATCATACTCATCTCTTTGTTTCTTTATTTTTTTTTTATTTTTTTAGTTTTACTTACGAGTTATAAAGGGTTATACAATTAGTATGGATTCGAGAATTCGACCTAACGATTGAGATATTTACCTCTAGGTCCATATTTATGGGTATGTCACACTTATGTATGTTACTCCCTCTATTCCAGTGGATCCGTTTACACTTCCATTTTGGTGTTTTCAGTGGCTTATTTAGATTTCTACTTCTCCACATTCCATTCCCCCCCCCCTAACAAAATATGTTCATACTCCATTCTCCTTCTATTTCAATATATTAAATCAACCTCAACATAGAGGTTAACTCTGTTATCAAGACTGCTCCAATTGAGGGGCATGTTGAAGAGGGTGTGGTGGCTTCCCTAACCAGGCCTTTAATTGATCCGTGAGTACCATTGCGTGGAATTGCAGGGGCCTGAATTGTGTGGACTCCCTTACAATTCTCTACGCAAAATGGTTAGTCCACTCCCTCAATCCTACGTTTCTATTCTTAATGGAAACAAAAATGCTTGTCAATGAGGCTTGTTATAATCTAAACATAAATAATAGTTGATGTGTTGCTGGCATTGATGCCATAGGCTCCACGGGAGGCATGCTGCTCTTAGAATTCAATAATGTTGTGGTAGATGTGGTTTTTTTGCAATTTGAATGTGATCATGTGTAATGTTAATGAAATGGATGGTTCTTTTTGGTACTTGTTGTGTCTTTATGGAGCACCAATTGTGTCTGATAGATATGGAGTTTGGGACTTAGTGGAATCTCTGCTGGTTAACTATCCCAATTGTGTTGTCATTGGGGATTTCAATCAAATTGAATATCATGAGGACGAACTTTGGGGTTTCACATATAATTCAAGGATGGAATGACTTTGTGGAATGGAGAATTAGAACCGAACTCACTAAAATCTCTTACTATGGCCCCCAGTTTACTTGGAGTAATGGCAGGGAAGAAGATGGTCTAATAATGGAAAGTCTTGACAGAGTGCATGCTACACCTCAATGGTTTCACTCCTTCCCTAATGCTCATGTTCGCAACCAGCCTATCATGCCTCTGACCATGCTGCTATCATCCTACACTTGGGAGGACCTCGGGGTGGGGAAGAGGAAGAGGAGACTTTACCAGATAGAGAATTGGTGTCTTTCGGCTAAAGAAGTGGAAGTTCTGATCAAAACGGCTTGGTGCAATCCTTCTAGGGGCTCAGCAATGTTTGGCCTTTAAGGAAAAATGGATGAAAATAGGAAGGCTCTTTTTGGATGGTGTGTTAACAATAAAAAAGGTGGGGTGTTGACTGAAGAGGGATGATCGCTGATCTGGATCAGGAAGGTATAATCACAAATATTTTTGAGGCAGCTTCTTATCTTAGCTCCAAACGAGGTGGATTGATAAAGCTCAGGTGGGGTACGAGTACTGGAGACAAGGGGAAAAGCTTCGTTGGATCAAGGATGGTAGCTCTTCCTCTAAGCTATTGTTCTCTTCTGTGAAGGCTAGGAAAAATAAAAATGTTATCCGCATGGTTCAAGGTGCTGATGGAATATGGATGTATGATGAGGATTCCATTTCTCAGGAAATTGATAACCACTTCAAGAGTTTTTTCCAACATGTTATTCAGTTGGAGTTTGACTGCCCCATCCTTTTCCTGGATTCCCTCATTACGAATAAGATTTCCCCTACTAGTTTGAATATTATGGTGGTTAAATTTGGCTGTAATGAATTCGAAGTTGTTGTGTTAAATTTAGGGAAGAATAAACGCCCAAGACCCAATGGAATTACAGTTGAGGTGCTTCAATGATACTGGAATCTAATGAAGGAGGGTATGTTTGATGCGGCTACCCAGTTCTTTGACAGTGGGTTCCTGCTTAAGGAGTGGAACAAAACCATGATTGCTCTCACTCCCAAGACTGATCCCCCAACTAAGGCTTTGGATTCTCGTCCCATTAGTCTTTGTACTGTTCTTTACGAAAGCATCTCGAAATGTCTGGTTGGAAGACTAAAATCGATTATGCCCAATCTGATCGGTGATTTTTAGCATGCTTTCCTAAGAGGCCATCCAATGGCGGACAGTTGTCTCGTCGCCCATGAAATAATTTATGTAATCAACAAAAGAAATCATGGTAAGAAGTATCTAGTTGCGGTCAAGATTGATATGAGCAAGGCTTATGACACACTCATTTGGGGCTTCCTACTTAAAGTTATGACTGCTTACGGGTTGCCCTATTGCTGGATTAAGTGGATCCATCAATGTGTCTCTTAAGTTTCCTATAATATTCTAGTAAATGGGGTGCCTTCACCTGACTTCAATCCTACATGTGGCCTTAGACAGGGGGACCCATTATTCCCTTACCTTTTTATCCTATGCATGGATGTTCTTTCAAAAATGATGCATCAAGGAAACATGAAAGAAGTTAAGGTTTGGAGAAGAGCCCCCTCCGTCTCACACTTGTTCTATGCGGATGACGCCTTTCTGTTCTTTGAGCTAACCCCAGAATCTAGTTGTTTAGTGAAAAATATTCTACTCAATTCTGTAAGTACTCTGGACAAGTGATCAACTTTGACAAATCATTCATCATATTCTCCCAAAACACTCCGTCTGAAGTCAGACTCCAGACTTGCATGTGTTTTGGTATCCATGAGGTCAGTAACTTGGGTAATTATCTTGGTATTCCAATTAATATTGGGACTAACAAGGTAGCCAGTATTCAGTTTAAACTGATAAGATTCTTAAGAGGATTAATTCCTGGTGCAACATAAGGGTTTCGCAAGCTGGAAAACTGATCCTCATTAATGTTGTCCTCATTGCTCTATTCTCGCATGTCATGGCGGTGTTTCAAATGCCAGGTTCTATTGTTGAAGCTGTCAACTGTAGGAGTATGACGATTGACATTATCTATATAGACCTCCCGTGCATCAAAGAGCCTTTGGGGTTTGTGCTGGCTAAGTTTGGTCACAACCCAATGTCACCCCAACTGGTGTTGTCATCGAGGTTGACGCCTCTTGGAAAGCTGGAGACTCGCAGGCGGTGGCTGCTTAGATAAGCTGGAATACCTACAAGATTGACTGGATAAATTAGGGGGCTACTTCCAGGTATGCCACTTCCCCTCTCCAGATGGAAGCTATTGCAATTCTTGAGGGTCTCCAGCGGGCCCTTTCTAGAGGAATAAATCAAGTGAAAGTGTTCACTGATAGTTTGATAGCAGTCCATGTTCTGCGAGGGGACTACTCGGCCCCGATTGATTGCAAATGGACCTTTGATAGTCAACGGGATCTAAGTATGAGGTTCGCCACTTGCTAGATTGTCAAAGTGGATCGAAGCTTGGTTAATCACATGTACAAGCTGGCCACGAAGACAAGAATAAATAATAATATAGTTACCATTTGAGTTGGTCTTTTGTTTGGGTTCTCTTTTGTCATAAAGAAAATATTAAATCTGCAAAGGGCTTAATTGGATGTTCCCTATGTTGGGATAATTCTCTCTCTAAAACGAGAGCCCTTCTTTATAAGAGAGATTACTTCGTTTCCCTAGTCAGTGTGTGCTACAGTTCAACTTTCAAAGCAACTTTACTGTTTGGTCTTTCAAGAATCCTCTTTAGATCTCCTAATCTTCTAAGATTTACGTTATTGGTTGCTTGTCAATCGTCCCTTTCCATTCCCATACCCTAATATGTAATTCAACTTCAACACTCCTTCAGATTATCATTTTTCTGTCAGTTCTTTACACTTGTTCTTCGTTGTGCTATTCTGGCTTGCATGCAAGGCCATTGTTGACTATACTTTGATTTTCCTCTCCTTTGCAGCTCGTCTATTTAACGTTCCTTAGGCTTCTTATCATTCAATGCATGTCTCTCATATTTACTCTCCTTGTCTCCAACATTCCCCTGCTCGCTTTTAATTATCCTGGCTATCCAAATTCCTTTCTCTTTATACTCCATTTCCCCCTTTCTGTCTTTTTTAATCACAAGAGAGTGGATCCTTCTTCTACTTTCTTTTGTTCTAGTCTCCTTTTGTCTACTCTTTTTTATCATGCAGGACCACACTCCTGCTTTTCCCCATAGGGCTGGTCCCCTCATCCGGTTCCCTTCAAATGCTTACACTCGTAGTCATATTAGATGGGATCTTTCAGTCTCTGGTGTCTTTTTAGACAATGACATCCCCGACCTTCCAGGGATTTCTGCTTTAATAGCTTCCAGGTGGGCTATTCGTGACTCTGTCGAAGTCCATCAATTTGGCCGTCTCTTTGTTTTTGAATGCACTAATATTGATGATGCAAATGAGCTGGTGGGTTACGAGACAGCCAACCTCTTTGGCAAACTCCTTGTCCTCCGCTGTGCTTCTTGGAGAGCTATTCCAAACTTTAATAGGTTTGTTGATCTTGTATTGTGAGTGCATGTGGATGGCCTCCCTATTGGATTCTTTCAGCGGGATCTTGTATCTCGAATCCTCTTCAACTTGGGTGAAGTCTTATATGTGGACCCTGTCCACCACTATAATGCCCATGGCACCTCCGTCAAAGCAAGGGTAAGGATCGATTTATCTCAACCTCTTATTCCGGGATGCTATGTCCACTTACAGGAAAATGAAGTTGTCTGGATTTATTTTCGTTATGAAGGGGTTTTTAAGTTTTGCAAGAAATGTGGTAAGGTAGGACATGATAGAAGCCATTGTCGTCTCTCGAACTTCCATGCAAACCAGTTTCGTTTGGCCAGATTTTCCAGGTTTGGGGAAGATGGTTTGAGGGTTATTCAAGGTCCTTAACAAATCCCACTTTATACTAACTACATCAGGGGTCTTCCCATCAATGATGCAAATTGGAACACAAGGTTGTCTTTTGCTGGTATTCATCCTAATGTGGATAGTGATATCTCTAGCAGGTCCTCGTTAGGAGACTCAGATGATAGTGGAGATCATTCTACTCCGCCGCATGGTGCTCCGCGGGAAAATGGATTTATGGCTGATCTTATGGATGACTCTCCCCCTGCTCCGCCGTCATCTCCTGTGGACATGCATGCAACTACCCCTCCTTCTTCCTCAGGAAATGCTTTAACTTCTGCAGTTGCTAGGGCTCTTTTCAGCCTTCAGGTGTTATCCCTCCAACTTCTGGTCCTTTTCTTATGACGGCTCCTCCTTTTCAAGGAGACATGGTCCCCTCTCTACCTGTGGAATATTCTTCTCCTTTTGTTAGTTCTTTTGTTGGGCCAAGTACGACTTTAGCTCTGCATGCAGGGCCTGTGGGCCCCAGTGAACCTTTTGGAATTCCAACCATCTTAGGTGATCCTCAACTACAGTTTTCTACTTCTTCTCCTGATGGGTCCCCCTCTGATAGAAGATCTGAAGTGCTCCCTGCTAGGGAACAGATTGTAGAAGATTTACCCGCTTTACACCATAACACTACTGCTCTTGGGCTTACGGGTTTGCTCCAAGATGTTGTTATCTTGGGCTCTAATGATGGGCCGGGGCCTCACACAATTCCGGATCTATCTACAAATGGTGGTATTACTCTTGAGTATGGTCCTCGACTAGATGTCCCTTCTTTGGGTCAGCCCATTGCCCAACCTGCTCTAATCTGTCACCCGGTCCTCTCCCCCATATCTCCTTTAGAGGGAGTTTTTGGATCGCATGGGCCATCTGAGTTACTTTCTGGGTCCTTTTCTGAGGGTGTTACTCTTGGCTTTCTCCCTGCTTTCAGACACAATATTGCTGACCTGGCGATCAGAATGAACTCCAGATTCCGTCTAGCTCTCACTCCTCAACATGACCCGTTTCGGCCTAGTATCTTTAGTAGGAGAAGCTCCAATTTTCAGCAAGGCTCCCCTGTTACTTCCCAAGCAGACGAATCTCCTCCTGCTACCCTTGGGTGTCCTAGCCCTCCACCTAATTCTCCTGACCTGCAGGTCCAAAGTTTCTGTTTATCCATTAAACACAACAAGACTCATAAGCTCAAGAGATCCAAGTCTGAGGGAGGAGGAACAACCAGATTTCCTAGAAGTTCAACTGCTAGGTGGAAGCGTACGCGAGCTACTCTGAAGCGTCTTAACAAAAAAGGGGCTCAGTTTTTTTGGAAGACTCATGGATATGGAATCATGAGAAAGCGAAAGGCTACTACGGATATATGGATGGGTAGACATTGGGAGTCTCCCTTTTATCAGGGTGATGATGAAGTTTCAGACACAGCCTCTTCTAACGCTAATTCTAATGATTTTTCTTCCTTTTGGAACAAGAAGTACAGGAAGGATTTAGATCTGTAAGGTTCTGACGAAGAATCCAATGCTTTTGCTTTCATGTTTCAGGTGAATGGTTCCTTTATCAGGAGTATAGTGGCTAGCCCCTCTCAGCCACCCAGTTCGCCATGATAGCGCTCTCTTGGAACTGTAAGGGCCTAGGCAGCCCTAACTCCCCTATAGTTACGTATCTCCAGTGGCTACTCTACAAATCTGCTGCTGATCTTGTCTTCATAATGGAGACCAAATGCTCTGTTGATGTTGCGTCGAACAAATTCTCTAGTCTTAATGCCTCTTTTGATCCTGGTGTTGATGTTGTTGGCCTTAGTGGTGGCCTTTTACTTTTGGGTTTTGGTTCTGTTCAAGTTGATATTTTGTTTTCTTGCTCCAATTTCCTCTTTTGTATCCTTTCTAAGGGTGGTATTAGTTATAAAATCTTGTTTGTGTATGGTGCTCCTTGTCATAGTGTTAGATCTAGTGCCTGGGATCAACTGTCCTCCATTCTTAGTTCTCATGAGAACTGCATTCTCTTGGGTGACTTCAACCAGATTGAGTTTGCTGATGATAAGTTGGGGGGTTCTCACAACATTGGTGGTTGGTTGGATTTTGTTTGTTGGCGTCTTAACCATTCACTCATTGACATTCCCTTTGCTGGTCCTAAGTTCACCTGGACTAACAATATGGCCTCTTCCCAACTTAATATGGAACGGTTAGATAGGGGGTATGCTACTGAAAATTGGTTGGATCAATGCCCCATGTCCCATATTGTTCATTATCCCATTTCTATTTCGGATCACGCCCCAATTTGTTTTAATACTCATCACTGGCCCGAGGCGTAAGAAAAGACCTTACAAAATTGAGAATTGGTGTCTTGCCTTCCCTGAGATTTTAGATTTGGTGCAAAACAAGTGGAATGAACCTCTTCTGGGATCCCCTATGTTCCAAGTTGCAAGGAAATTGACTTTCATTAAATAGGATCTTCTCAAGTGGTGTGTCTCTCATAGACAAATTTGGGGTATTAATTGGGGTCAAGTTTCTAAAGAGCTGCATGATCAGGCGGACTCCATCAACACTCTTCAAGATGGTATTCAGTTTACTGAGTTTCGTCAGGATTGTTTGCAAGTTATGTCTCTTAAAATGCAGTATTGGAGACAACGAGCTAAGTCTAAATGGCAGGCTCAAGATGATCTCTGTACAAGGTTCTTCTTCTCCAAATCGAAACAGAAAGCTCGGAGAAATAAGATTGTTCTCCTTCAAAATGAGCTTGAGTTGTTATCTTCTGATGTTGCTGAGATTTCGTCTACCATTGTTCACCATTTCGAAGACATATTCAAGGTTAATCAACCTAGCTCCTTCATTGGACCTAGTAGGTCGTCGGTTCGGACGTTCATCTCCAACAAGTTGTCTAATGATCAGGCACGTCACCTCATGCGCCCGTTCCTCAAGTCTGAGGTTAAAAAGGCCTTATTTTCCATGGATGATTTTAAGAGTCCAGGCCCGGATGGCATTTCTGCTGAATTTCTTAAAACCAACTGGGCTTCGATTGGTGACCTCATCTCCCATGCTGTTTTGGGCTTCTTCTCATCAGGTTTCTTACTTAAGGAATGGAACAAAACTTTTATTGCCCTTATCCCCAAAATCAGAAACCCAGATAATGTTTCCCAATTTCGACCCATTAGTTTGTGCAATGTTGTCTACAAGTGTATCTCTAAATGCCTCACCAATCGTCTCAAAAAGTTTATCCCTCTCTTGATTAGTATTTCCCAAAATGCATTTAAAGAGGGCAGAGCCATGAGTGATAATTCTTTTATTGCTCATGAGATGATTTCTTTTATCAATAAATGGAGACGAGGGTCCTCTTATTTGGGTGCGCTGAAAATTGACATGCATAAGGCTTATGATCGAATCAATTGGGATTTCTTGATGGAGACTCTTGAGGGTTTTGGTTTCCCTCTTAGATGGTGCCAATGGATTCACCAATGCATCTCAACAGTTTCATATTCAGTTCTGATTAATGGTGAACCTTCTACCTCATTTTCTCCTACTTGTGGCCTTCGGCAAGGGGATCCCATGTCCCCTTACCTCTGCCTCTTGTGTATGGAGGTCCTTACAGGTATGATTTCGTCTGCTGATTTGGATGGTCACTTATCTGGTATAAAGATTGCACGTCGTGCTCCATCTATTTCGCATCTCTTCTTTGCGGATGATGCCTTTTTCTTTTTCAAAGCTTCCAACCACTCGTGCTGCACTCTCAGAAGTATTCTGCTTGATTTTTGTTCCATTTATGGCGAGGCCACTAATTTTGAGAAGTCAATGGTTAAGTTTAGCTTCAATACCCCGGAGGACATAAGGAATCAATTTCGACATATCCTTTGTGTTAAGTCTTTCAATGAGCTGGGTTCGTACCTAGGCTGTCCTATGGACTTTGGTGCTAAAAAGTCTGATGCTTTTAAGCACCTTATTGATAATACTCTGGACAGAGTGCATGCTTGGTCTTCCTTAAACTTTTCTCAGGCCGGGAAGTTGTTGCTCATTAATGCTGTTTTGGTTGCTCTTTCTGCTCATGTGATCAATGTGTTCAAAGTGCCTATTTGGATTTCCAAAAGTATCTCGAGTATTCTTGTCAACTTTTGGTGGGCTAAGCGTGATCACCCTAACAGTTGTCACCACTGGATTAGAAAGGATGTCCTTTTTACTCCTAAGGATTTGGGTGGTCTTGGTATGCGTGATTTTGCTAGGATGAATGATGTCCTCCTGATGAAGCAAGCTTGGCGTTTCCAAGAAAATCCCCAACTTCTTGCCTCTAAACTCCTGGCAGCCAAATACAAGGGTATCTTTGATCTTCGTGCTTCTAGTCCAACTTTATCTTTCAACTCTATGTCTTGGGTGGCTCGGGGTCTTTTCAAAGCCTCCTCTTCGTTGTAGAGTCTTGTTATTTGGAAACCGGGCTTTCAGTCTCAGTTGCCTGTTCTTGGTACTTCTTGGATTCCTAATCATTCCCCTATCTTTAGGGATGAGGTTTCCCTCTTTACTGCAACTCGTACAACAATTGGTGATCTTTAATTGCGGAGTGGTGTTTGGGACGTCCAAGAGATCAGACGCCTATTCACTAATGATTCGACTAACCGCATTCTTGCTCTGGAGCCTGTTCCTTCATACTCTGAAGACTTTTCTTATTGGCCTTTCACCAAATCTGGTGACTTTACCACTAAATCAGCCTATGCCTACTTGGCATCAAGTTCTGAAGCTATGAGTGCCCCCTTCCTAGCTCCTTTTGGAAGAAACTTTGGGCGTCGGATCTCCTACCTAAGTGGAAAATCTTCATTTGGAAGTTAGCTTGGAATGCTCTTCCTACTCTTGTTATCCTTAATAGAAGGGGTTGTTTGGTTGAGGATCTTTGCCCTCTCTGTTTGAATCCTTCTGAGGATGTTAACCATTTGTTTAGACTCTGCCCTGTTGCTTCTAGACTCTGGCAATGTGGTCATTTGGGACTCCGTATCGATCCTAACAGCCAAATTCCTTTCTCTAATGGGTTAACTGACTTGTTTGCTTTGTTTTCTAAGCTTTGTTTTGCAGGTTCTTTTCATTTGAGATATTTTGTAACTTCTCTTTGGGTGTTATGGCTCACTCGCAATTCTCGCATCTTTCACGCCACTCCTATTGAGCCTATTAACATGTTCTCTTTGCTCTCATCCTTTCAAAGTGAAGGTCACCTTATCTCTCCCTCGACTATTGCGGACCGTACGTCTGCGGATATGATGGATTTTGAATCGCCTCCTGGGTTTGATGCGGTCTGGCTTTCTCATTCCACTTCGTCTCTCCTAGAATTCAAGTTTGTCATTGATGGAGCCTGGGATGCTTCCTCCAATGCTGCTGGTTGGGCTTGGGTTTGTAAGCAGACCTCCTCCTCTGTGATTGAAGATCAGGGCTATCACGCTAATTGGGCTACTTCTGCTATCCAATCTGAAGCCATGGCCTGTCTCACCTCTGTCCAGTGGGCAGTTGATCATAACCTCTCTGCTATCGAGATCCAGACCGATTCCAAGGAGCTAGTGGCACCTCTTCGCCATCCTCATACTGCGGATATCTCGATCAAACATATTGTTTCTACTATAATGGACCTAGCGGAAACCTTGATGGGTTGCTTTATTATCAAAGTTGATCTGTGCCAAGTGGAGCAAGCTCACAGACTTGCTAAAGCTTGTAGGAGAAGGGATCCCCTCCCCTCTCTGGTTGTAGTTTCCTAGTTTCTCCTTGTTTTCCTCTTTGTCAAAAAAAAAAAGAAAGAAAATATTAAATCTCATAATATTTCAAAAAAAAAAAAAAAAAAAATCTCATATTGTTGAAACTTGGACTAGTCTAGTGCTAGCACTTGAAAAGGCAAGCTATTCCCTTAAGTTGTGCATTAGTACAAACAGTTGAGAAAAGTGGGCCGTAAATTCTGTTGTAATGTAGTTAAATTTGGTTGGAAAATCTATGTAATTCGGATAAGTTTGTTAAAGTTTGTCAAAATGGTCTACGTTAGGTACATAGCAGAATTGGAAAGAGAGTCAATCTTGAGCTTTCTCTTGTACCCACATCATTGGTATCATATTCATATCAATCCTGAGACCACAATCCTTTCATTTAGACAAAAAAAAAAAAAATCCAATTATTTGAACTTGTTCCTTCAATTAATATGTCATTCAACATAACACCAGAAATGTTGCCTTGCTCTTTTGAATAGTAAATTGATTTGTTTCACCAACAACTTCAGCTTACACTACTACGAATTGTGGTCAAAAACATACTCTAGCTCCTATCAAGAAAATCACAGTTCATCAACTACCTCATATAATGAATCAGAAAATCTTGAGAGAGACCATTTACTTTTAACATAAAAGTAGACGGAGCCATACTAGCCCAATCTTATATCTTATATATATATA
>CAAKMY010068277.1:0-10441 GCA_901111285.1 Corrigiola litoralis
GAAAGTGACAAAGTATACTCCTAGGGTATATTGGTGGATAATTGTAGCATATGACAATGTCACTCCTTCGTCTTGATAGATTTACGGTGAGTTTAGCGCTAGATTCGAGCATGTGCATAATGGACAAAACCGATGTTTTGGGCTATTCGTAGGCTATTTGTTGCCAATTTTCTTGTTCCATTAATTAATATATGTGTGTAGGAAACCTCATGCCAATTTTCGTCCAATTCCATTTCGGGCCGAAACTAGGTTTTTTAGTGGGTTATAGTCCACAAAAACCGGCTTTTTTGGTCGAATTTTGATTTTTCGGGAAATGTTGTGAAAGTGACAAAGTATACTCCTAGGGTATATTGGTGGATAATTGTAGGATATGACAATGTCACTCCTTCGTCTTGATGGATTTACGGTGAGTTTAGCACTAGATTCGAGCATGTGCATAATGGACAAAATCGATGTTTTGGTCTATTCGTAGGCTACTTGTTGCCAATTTTTTTGTTCAATTAGCAATTATATGTGTATAGTAAGCCTCCCGCCAATTTTCGTCGAATTTCATTTCGGGGCCGAAACGAGGTTTTTTTGTGGGTTATAGTCCACAAAAACGGTTTGTTGGGTCGAATTTTGATTTTCCGGGAAATGTTCATAAAGTGACAAAGCATGCTCCTAGGGTATATTGGTGCATAATTGTAGCATATGAAGATTTTATTCCTTCGTCTTGATAGATTAATGGCGAGTTTTGCGTTTGATTCGAGCATGTGCATAATGGGAAAAAACTGATGTTTCGGCCTATTTGTAGGCTACTTGTTGACAATTTTCTTATTTCATTAACTATTATATGTGTATAGGAAGCCTCCAGCCAATTTTTTCGCGAGTTCCATTTCGGGGCCGAAACGAGGTTTTTTCGTGGGTTATAGTCCACGAAAACCGGCTTTTTGCGTCGAAATTTGATTTTCCGGGAAATGTTGCGAAAGTGACAAAACATGCTCCTAGGGTATATTGGTGCATAATTGTAGCATATGAAAATGTCACTCCTTCGTCTTGATAGATTTACGGTGAGTTTTGTGTTTGATTCGAGCATGTGCATCATGGACAAAACCAAAGTTTCGGGCTATTTGTAAGCTACTTGATGCCAATTTTCTTGTTTCATTAACTATTATATGTGTATAGGAAGCTAGCCTCCCGCCAATTTTTGTCCAATTCCATTTCAGGGCCGAACCTAGGTTTTTTCGTGGGTTATACTCCACAAAAGCAGCTTTTTGGGTCGAATTTTGATTTTCCGAAAAATGTTGCGAAAGTGACATAGCATGCTCATAGGGTATATTGGTGCATAATAGTAGCATATGAAGATGTTATTCCTTCGTCTTGATAGATTTATGGCGAGTTTTGCGTTTGATTCGAGCATATGCATAATGGGAAAAACTGTTATTTCGGGCTATTTGTAGGCTACTTATTGCCAATTTTCTTATTCCATTAACTATTATAAGGGTATAGGAAGCCTCCCGCCAATTTTCGTCGAATTTCATTTCGGAGCCGAAACGAGGTTTTTTCGTGGGTTATAGTCCACAAAAACGGCTTTTTGGGTCGAATTTTGATTTTCCAGGAAATGTTCCGAAAGTGACAAAGCATGCTCTTAGGGTATATTGGTGCATAATTGTAGCATATGAAGATGTTATTCCTTCGTCTTGATAGATTTATGGCGAGTTTAGCGTTTTATTCGAGCATGTGCATAATGGGAAAAAACTGATGTTTCGGGCTATTTGTAGGCTACTTGTTGCCAATTTTCTTATTTCATTATCTAATATATGTGTATAGGAAGCCTCCAGCCAATTTTTTCTTCAAATTCCATTTCGGGGCCGAAACGAGGTTTGTTCGTGGGTTATAGTGTACAAAAACCGGCTTTTTGCATCGAAATTTGATTTTCCGGGAAATGTTGCTAAAGTGACAAATCATGCTCCTAGGGTATATTGGTGCATAATTGTAGCATATGAAGATGTCATTTCTTCGTTTTGATAGATTTATGGCGAGTTTTGCGCGCGTTTGATTCGAGCATGTGCATAATGGGAAAAAATGATGTTTCGGGCTATTCTAGGCTACTTGTTGCTAATTTTCTTGTTCCATTAACTATTATATGTATATAGGAAGCCTCACGCCAATTTTTGTCCAATTCCATTTCGGGGCCGAAACTAAGTTTTTTCGTGGGTTATACACCACAAAAGGAGCTTTTTGGGTCGAGTTTTGATTTTTCGAAAAATGTTGCGAAAGTGACAAAGCATGCTCCTAGGGTATATTGGTGCATAATTGTAGCATATGAAGATGTTATTCCTTCGTCTTGATAGATTTATGGCGAGTTTTGCGTTTGATTCGAGCATGTGCATAATGGGAAAAAACTGATGTTTCGGCCTATTTGTAGGCTACTTGTTGCCAATTTTCTTATTTCATTAACTATTATATGTGTATAGGAAGCCTCCAACCAATTTTTTCGCCAGTTCCATTTTGGGGCCGAAACGAGGTTTTTTCGTGGGTTATAGTCCACGAAAACCGGCTTTTTGCGTCGAAATTTGATTTTCCTGGAAATGTTCCGAAAGTGACAAAGCATGCTCCTAGGGTATATTGGTGCATAATTGTAGCATATGAAGATGTTATTCCTTCGTCTTGGTAGATTTATGGCGAGTTTTGCGTTTGATTCGAGCATTGCATGATGGGAAAAACTGATGTTTCGGGCTATTTGTAGGCTACTTGTTGCCAATTTTCTTAGTCCATTAACTATTATATGTGTATAGGAAGCCTCCAGCCAATTTTCGTCCAATTCCATTTCGGGGCCGAAACGAGGTTTTTTCGTGGGTTATAGTCCACAAAAACTGGCTTTTTGGGTCGAATTTTGATTTTCCGGAAAATGTTGCCAAAGTGAAAAAACATGCTCCTAGGGTATATTGGTGCATAATTGTAACATATGAAAATGTCATTCCTTCGTCTTGATAGATTTACGGTGTGGTTTGTGTTTGATTCGAGCATGTGCATAATGGACAAAACCAAAGTTTCGGGCTTTTCGTAAGCTACTCGTTGCCAATTTTCTTGTTCCATTAACTATAATATGTGTACAGGAAGCCTTCCGCCAATTTTCGTCGAATTTCATTCCGGGCCGAAACGAGGTTTTTTCGTTGGTTATATAGTCCACAAAAACTAGCTTTTTGGATCGAATTTTGATTTTCCGGGAAATGTTGCGAAAGTGACAAATCATGCTCCTAGGGTATATTCGTGCATAATTGTAGCATATGAAGATGTCATTCCTTCGTATTGATAGATTTATGGCGAGTTTTGCGTTTGATTCGAGCATGTGCATAATGGGAAAAAACTGCTGTTTCGGGCTATTCGTAGGCTACTTGTTGCTAATTTTCTTGTTCCATTAACTATTATATGTATATAGGAAGCCTCCCGCCAATTTTTGTCCAATTCCATTTCGGACCGAAACGAGATTTTTTCGTGGGTTGTAATCCTCAAAAACAGCTTTTTGGGTCGAATTTTGATTTTCCGGAAAATGTTGCGAAAGTGACAAATCATGCTCCTAGGGTATATTGGTGCATAACTGTAGCATATGAAGATGTTATTCCTTCGTCTTGATAGATTTATGGCGAGTTTTGCGTTCGATTTGAGCATGTGCATAATGGGAAAAACTAATGTTTCGGGCTATTTGTAAGCTACTTGTTGCCAATTTACTTATTCCATTAACTATTATATGTGAATAGAAAGCCTCCAGCAAATTTTCGTCCAATTCCATTTCGGGGCCGAAACGAGGTTTTTTTCGTGGGTTATAAACTTATAATCCACAAAAACGGCTTTTTGGGTCGAATTTTGATTTTCCGAAAAATGTTTCGAAAGTGACAAAGCATGCTCCTAGGGTATATTGGTGCATAATTGTAGCATATGAAGATGTTATTTCCTCGTCTTGATAGATTTATGGCGAGTTTTGCGTTTGATTCGAGCATGTGCATAATGGGAAAAACTGATGTTTCAGGCTATTTGTTGCCAATTTTCTTATTCCAATAAGTATTATATGTGTATAGGAAGTCTCCAGCCAATTTTCGTCCAATTCCATTTCGGGGCCGAAACGAGGTTTTTTCGTGGGTTATAGTCCAAAAAACCGGGCTTTTTGGGTCGAATTTTGATTTTCCGGGAAATGTTACAAAAGTGACAAAACATGCTCCTAGTGTATATTGGTGCATAATTGTAGCATATGAAAATGTCATTCCTTCGTCTTGATAGATTTACGGTGAGTTTAGCGCTAGATTCGAGCATGTGCATAATGGACAAAACCAAAGTTTCGGGCTATTCGTAGGCTACTTGTTGCCCATTTTCTTGTTCCATTAACTATAATATGTGTATAGGAAGCCTCCCGACATTTTTCGTCGAATTTCATTTCGGGGTCGAAACGAGGTTTTTTCGTGGGTTATAGTCCACAAAAACTGGTTTTTGAGTCGAATTTTGAATTTCCGGGAAATGTTGCGAAAATGACAAATCATGCTCCTAGGGTATATCGGTGCATAATTGTAGCATATGAAGATGTCATTCCTTCGTCTTGATAGATTTATGGCGAGTTTTGCGCGCGTTTAATTCGAGCATGTGCATAATGCGAAAAAACTGATGTTTCGGGCTATTCGTAGGCTACTTATTGCTAATTTTCTTGTTCCATTAACTATTATATGTATATAGAAAGCCTCCCGCCAATTTTTTTCCAATTCCATTTCGGGGCCGAAACGAGGTTTTTTCGTGGGTTATAATCCACAAAAACGGCTTTTTGGGTCGAATTATGATTTTCCGGGAAATGTTGCGAAAGTTACAAAGCATGCTCCTACGGTATATTGGTGCATAATTATAGCATATGAAGATGTTATTCCTTCGTTTTGATAGATTTATGACGAGTTTTGCGTTTGATTCGAGCATGTGCATAATGGGAAAAACTAATGTTTCGGGCTATTTGTGGGCTATTTGTAGGCTACTTGTTGCCAATTTTCTTATTCTATTAACTATTATATGTGTATAGGAGCCTCCAGCCAATTTTCGTCCAATTCCATTTCGGGGCCGAAACGAGGTTTTTTCGTGGTGTGTCCAAAAAAACCGGCTTTTTTAGTCAAATTTTTATTTTCCGGTAAATGTTGCGAAAGTGACAAATCATGCTCCTAGGGTAGATTGGTGCATAACTGTAGCATATGAAGATTTTATAGCTTCATCTTGATAGATTTATGGCGAGTTTTGCGTTTGATTTGAGCATGTGCATAATGGGAAAAACTGATGTTTCGGGCTATTTGTAAGCTACTTGTTGCCAATTTTCTTATTCCATTAACTATTATATGTGTATAGAAAGCCTCCAGCAAATTTTCGTCCAATTCCATTTCAGGGTCGAAACGAGGTTTTTTCGTGGGTTATAAACTTATAATCCACAAAAAGGCTTTTTGGGTCGAATTTTGATTTTCCGAAAAATGTTGCGAAAGTGACAAAGCATGCTCCTAGGGTATATTGGTGCATAATTGTAGCATATGAAGATGTTATTTCCTCGTCTTGATAGATTTATGGCGAGTTTTGCGTTTGATTCGAGCATGTGCATAATGGGAAAAACTGATGTTTCAGGCTATTTGTAGGCTACTTGTTGCCAATTTTCTTATTCCATTAAGTATTATATGTGTATAGGAAGCCGCCAGCCAATTTTCGTCCAATTCTATTTCGGGTCCGAAACGAGGTTTTTTCGTGGGTTATAGTCCAAAAAACCCGGCTTTTTGGGTCGAATTTTGATTTTCCGGGAAATGTTACAAATGTGACAAAACATGCTCCTAGGGTATATTGGTGCATAATTGTAGCATATGAAAATGTCATTACTTCGTCTTGATAGATTTACGGTGAGTTTAGCGCTAGATTCGAGCATGTGCATAATGGATAAAACCAAAGTTTCGGGCTATTCGTAGGCTACTTGTTGCCAATTTTCTTGTTCAATAACTATAATATGTGTATAGAAAGCCTCCCGACATTTTTCGTCGAATTTCATTTCGGGGTCGAAACGAGGTTTTTTCGTGGGTTATAGTCCACAAAAACTGGTTTTTTGGGTCCAATTTTGAATTTCCGGGAAATTTTGTGAAAATGACAAATCATGCTCCTAGGGTATATCGGTGCATAATTGTAGCATATGAAGATGTCATACCTTCGTCTTGATAGATTTATGGCGAGTTTTGCGCGCGTTTGATTCGAGCATGTGCATAATGCGAAAAAACTGATGTTTCGGGCTATTCGTAGGCTACTTATTGCTAATTTTCTTGTTCCATTAACTATTATATGTATATAGGAAGCCTCCCGCCAATTTTTTTCCAATTCCATTTCTGGTCGAAACGAGGTTTTTTCGTGGGTTATAATCCACAAAAACGGCTTTTTGGGTCGAATTATGATTTTCCGGGAAATGTTGCGAAAGTGACATGCATGCTCCTAAGGTAAATTGGTGCATAATTATAGCATATGCAGATGTTATTCCTTCGTTTTGATAGATTTATGGCGAGTTTTGCGTTTGATTCGAGCATGTGCATAATGGGAAAAACTAATGTTTCGGGCTATTTGTAGGCTACTTGTTGCCAATTTTCTTATTCCATTAAGTATTGTATGTGTATAGGAGCCTCCAACCAATTTTCGTCCAATTCCATTTCGGGGCCGAAACGAGGTTTTTTCGTGGTTTATAGTCCACAAAAACCGGCTTTTTTGGTCGAATTTTGATTTTCCGGAATATGTTGCGAAAGTGACAAAACATGCTCCTAGGGTATATTGGTGCATAATTATAGCATATGAAAATGTAATTCCTTCGTCTTGATAGATTTATGGCGAGTTTTGCGTTTGATTCGAGCATGTGCATAACTGGGAAAAACTGATGTTTCGGGCTATTTGTAGGCTACTTGTTGCCAATTTTATTATTCCATTAAGTATTATATATGTATAGGAAGCCTCCAGGCAATTTTCGTCCAATTCCATTTCGGGGCCGAAACGAGGTTTTTCGTGGGTTATAGTCCACAAAAACCGGCTTTTTGGGTCGAATTTTGATTTTCCGGGAAATGTTGCAAAAGTGACAAAACATGCTCCTAAGGTATATTGGTGCATAATTGTAGCATATGAAAATGTCTTTCCTTCGTCTTGATAGATTTACGGTGAGTTTAGCGCTAGATTCGAACATGTGCATAATGGACAAAACCAATGTTTCGGGCTATTCCTAGGCTACTTATTGCCAATTTTCTTGTTCCATTAATTATTATATGTGTGTAGAATGGCTCTCGCCAATTTTCGTCCAATTCCGTTTTGAAGCCAAAACGAGGTTTTTTCATGGGTTATAGTCCACAAAAACCGGCTTTTAAATGTTGTGAAATTGACAATGCATGCTCCTAGAGTATATTGGTGCATAATAGTAGCATATGGCAATGTCATTCTTTCGTCTTGATAGATTTACGGTGAGTTTAGCGCTCGATTTGATCATGTGCATAATGGACAAAACCAATGTTTCGGGCTATTCCTAGGCTACTTGTTGCCAATTTTCATGTTCCATTAATTATTATATGTGTGTAGGATGGCTCCCGCCAATTTTTCTCCAATTCCATTTCGTAGCTGAAACGAGGTTTTTTCAAGGGTTATAGTTCACAAAAACCGGCTTTTTGGGTCGAATTTTGAATTTCTGGAAAATGTTGCGAAATTGACAAAGCATGTTCCTAGGGTATATTGGTGCATAATTGTAGCATATGAAGATGTTATTCCTTCGTCTGGATAGATTTACAGTGAGTTTAGCGCAAGATTTGTGCATGTGCATAATAGACAAAACCAAAGTTTCGGGCTATTGGTAGGCTACTTGTTGCCAATTTTCTTGTTCCATTAACTATTATATGTGTATAGGAAGCCTCCCGACATTTTTCGTCGAATTTCATTTCAGGGTCGAAACGAGTTTTTTCGTGGGTTATAGTCCACAAAAACTGGCTTTTTGGGTCGAATTTGGATTTGACGGGAAATTTTGCGAAAATGACAAATCATGCTCCTAGGGTATATCGGTGCATAATTGTAGCATATGAAGATGTCATTACTTCGTCTTAATAGATTTATGGCGAGTTTTGCGCGCGTTTGATTCGAGCATGTGCATAATGCGAAAAAACTGATGTTTCGGGCTTTTCGTAGGCTAATTGTTGCTAATTTTCTTGTTCCATTAACTATTATATGTATATAGGAAGCCTCCCGCCAATTTTTGTCCAATTCCATTTCGGGGCCGAAAGGAGGTTTTTTCATGTGTTATAATTCACAAAAACGGCTTTTTGGGTCGAATTTTGATTTTCCGAAAAATGTTGCGAAAGTGACAAAGCATGCTCCTAGGGTATATTGGTGCATAATTATAGCATATGAAGATGTTATTCCTTCGTCTTGATAGAATTATGGCGAGTTTTGCGTTTAATTCGAGCATGTGCATAATAGGAAAAAATGATGTTTCGGGCTATTTGTAGGCTACTTATTGCCAATTTTCTTATTCCATTAACTATTGTATGTGTATAGGAAGCCTCCAGCCAATTTTCGTCCAATTCCATTTCGGGACCGAAACGAGGTTTTTTCGTGGGTTATAGTCCACAAAAACCGGCTTTTTGGGTCAAATTTAAATTTCCCGGGAAATGTTGCAAAAGTGAAAAAGTATGCTCCTAGGGTATATTGGTGGATAATGGTAGCATATGGCAATGTCATTTTTTCATCTTGATAGATTTACGGTGAGTTTAGCGCTCGATTCGAGCATGTGCATAATGGACAAAATCGATGTTTCGGGCTATTCCTAGGCTACTTGTTGCTAATTTTCTTGTTCCATTAACCATTATATGTGTATAGAAAACCTTTCGCAAAATTTCGTCTGATTCCATTTCGGAGCCGAAACGAGGTTTTTTCGTGGGTTATAGTCCACACTACCGGCTTTTTGAGTCGATTTTTGATTTTCCCAGAAATGTTGCGAAAGTGTCAAAGCATGCTTCTAGGGTATATTGGTGGATATTGTAGCATATGGCAATGTCATTCCTTCGTCTTGATAGTTTTACGGTGAGTTTAGCGCTCGATTCGATCATGTGCATAATGGACAAAACCAATTTTTCGGGCTATTCCTAGGCTACTTGTTGTCAATTTTCTAGTTCCATTAATTATTATATGTGTGTAGGATGGCTCTCGCCAATTTTCGTCCAATTCCGTTTCGTAGCCGAAACGAGGTTTTTTCAAGGGTTATAGTCCACAAAAACCGGCTTTTTGGGTCGAATTTTGAATTTTCGGAAAATGTTGCGAAATGGACAAAGCATGTTCCTAGGGTATATTGGTGCATAATTGTAGCATATCGCAATGTCATTCCTTCGTCTTGATAGATTTACGGCGAGTTTAGCGCTGGATTTGAGCATGTGCCTAATTGACAAGATCGATATTTCGGGTTATGCATATGCTACTTGTTGCAAATTTTTTTGTTCCATTAACAATTATATGTGTGTAAGATGCGTCCCGCCAATTTTCGTCCAACTCCATTTCGGGGCCGAAACGAGGTTTTTTTCGTGGGTTATGGTCCACAAATTCGGCTTTTTAGGTCGATTTTTTATTCGCCGGGAAATGTTACAAAAGTAACAAAGCATGCTCCTAGGGTATATTGGTGCATAATTGTAGCATATGGAAATGTCATTCTTTCGTCTTGATAGATTTTCGGTGAGTTTAGCTCTCGATTCGAGCTTGTGCATAATGGACAAAATCGATGTTTCGGGCTATTCCTAGGCTACTTGTAGTCGATTTTCTTGTTCCATTAATTAATATATGTGTGTAGGATGGCTCTCGCCAATTTTTGTCCAATTCCATTTCGAAGCCGAAACGATGTTTTTTCGTGGGTTATAGTCCACAAAAACCGGCTTTTTGGGTCGATTTTTGATTTTTCGAGAAATGTTACGAAAGTGACAAAGCATGCTCCTAGGATATATTGTAGCATATGGCAATGTCATTTTTCGTCTTGATAGATTTACAGTGAGTTTAGTGCTCGATTCAAGCATATGCATAATGGACAAAACCGATGTTTCGGGCTATTCATAGGCTTTGTTGCCAATTTTTTTGTTCTATTAACCATTATATGCGTGTAGGATGCCTCCAACCATTTTTTGTCCAATTACAATTTTGGGCTGAAGCGAGATTTTTTCGTGGGTTATAATCTAGGAAAACTCAATCATAGTAACAACTTATATATAATTTGTGATCTCTTCATGAGCAAATTGAATATCGATTATGTGAGTGTTTGATAAAAAAGAGTAAACATGGTGAACATGTGCCATAAACAATCGTTGGAAGACCCTTTTTGTCGCAAATTATATTGCGCACCCAGTGCATGATGCTCTATGCACTTACCTGTAAAAAAAAAAAAAAAAATTACAAAACAAGAGTATCTTTT
>CAAKMY010068278.1:0-23332 GCA_901111285.1 Corrigiola litoralis
TAGTGTGAATTCATTTAATAGTGTAATTAGTTGCATTTATGAAGCTGTAATAAATAGGTTACTTAATGAAGTGGCTATGACACGTGGCATGTAACGATTGGGTGGATACATCCCACGTGGCATGCCACGTGTCCACCTATAGGTCTCCTACCCACTAATATATATAGATATAAGATAAGATAGTTGTGTGAGTCTAATTAAACTCATAGATATAGAAAATTTGTAGTTAGTAGAGCCTATATTAATTGTCAAATCATAATTCTTTAGATCCAAAATAAGGGACTAGTATGTAGGCTACGCAACACAGCAACCTTTCAATATATTACTCATTTAGGGTAATATATGATCTATATTGTTTTTTTGTCTGAAATGTGCGAATAAAGTCGTTGATAAGAATCGAACCCCCAACCTCAAGATTGGTAGAGTTCTAACCACTTGAGCTAGTTCTTTTCTTAGCAATATATGATCTATATGCGAGAACAATTTAATAACAAAATTTGTCTCGTACGTTTTCCATCTCAAATTTGAGGACTAGAATTCCATTATGTAATTAAGGATCTTTAACAATAAAGATCAATCCATTCAATATAAACAAATGGATCATAATGGTGTAACCTTCATCCTTATCAAATATGGAAAAGAATAAGTAAGTTTACACCATAAGAAAGAAAAAAAGATAATGATATAAAAAAATTGAGGGCACACTTGTTTTTCCTTGTGATAGGAAATAAGACATTCATTTAAAATATAAATCAATATAACAAAAATAATAACAAACTAGGCCGGTGTAGCCCTCAACTTAACCACCTTATGAAAAGGCACAACATACGATCTTTTAGTTAACTTTTTCTAGTAGCCGTAGGAAGGACTTGGGGTGTATGAAGGAGATTTGTATGTTGGTGTTGGAGTGTAGATCGGGGACTTATATATTGGTGATGGGTTGTAAGTTGGTGATTTGTAACTAGGTGATGGAGTGTATACAGGAGATTTGTAGATGGGAGATGGGTTGTAAACGGGTGAAGGTGTGTAAACTGGAGACTTGTAGACAGGCGTTGGGCTATATACGGGAGATTTGTATGTTGGCGATGGAGTGTATGAAGGGGACTTGTAAACTGGTGATGCGCTGTAAACAGGAGATGGAGTATATGATGGGGACTTGTAAACTGGTGATGGGCTGTAAATAGGAGATACAGTATATTCAGGGGACTTGTAAACGGGTATAGGGGAGTAAGTAGGAGACTTATAAATGGGTGATGGGTTGTACACAGGTGACTTGTACATTGGAGATGGGATGTAAACTGGGGACTTGTAAGATGGTGATGGAGTGTACACGGGTGATGAGGTGTATACTGGTGACTTGTAAATTGGTGATGTAGAGTAAACTGGTGACGGTGTGTACACTGGAGATGGGGTATACACGGGAGACTTATATATGGGTGAGGGAGTATATACTGGGGACTTGTAAGCTGGTGATGGTGTGTAGATCGGGGACTTGTAAATTGGTGATGGAAAGTAAACCGGTGAGGATGTGTACACAGGACTCTTGTATACTGGTGTTGGGGTGTACACAGGACTTTTGTATACTGGTGTTGGGGTGTACACAGGAGTCTTATATACTGGTAATGGGGTGTATATTGGGGACTTGTAGACGGGTGATGGAGAATAAACTGGAGATGGGGTGTACACTGGTGATGGGGTGTACACTGGTGATGGTGTGTATATCGGAGACTTGTACACAGGTGTTGGGGTGTACGTAGGAGTCTTATATAATGGTGTTGGGGTGTATATTGGGGATTTGTAAATTGGTGATGGAGAGTAAACTGGAGATTTGTATGCTGGTGATGGTGATGGGGTGTATGTTGGGGACTTGTAAATTGGCGATGGAGAGTAAACTGGCGAAGGTGTGTATACGGGAGACTTGTATACGGGTGATGGTGTGTATACTGGAAACTTGTATACGGGTGATGGTGTATAAACTGGTGTCTTATACACAGGTGAATGAGTGTAAGCAGGAGTTTCGTATTTGTGATATGGGTGGTAATTTGGCTTTGTGTATTTAGGTGATGGAGTATAAGATGGTGCCTTGTACTCTGGAATTGGGCTGTAGCTCTTATACTCACTTGCAGAGGAAATTGCCACTGAAAGTAAGAAAAGGAAAGACAGAATTGAAACACGATTGAGAGCCATTTTATTGGGAGATTGTAAGAAAATGTTGAAGGTAGGATGAGTAGTGAAGGAAAAGGTTTGCATCTGGGCTTTATATTGGATTTCCCTTCATTATGCCACTATAAAAATAAACATCTAGTGGAGGCACGTCTCTGAATTAATAAACATTCCATTTGGTAACTTCTTGTCTGCACGATTTTGCTTAAATAGAGTAGTTGATTTGTTCGTTATGTGAAATTGTGAATGTGGTCGGACTTGGATGCAAGGATGATAAAAAAATATAGCACAACTACATATTTATTGTCTGGCAACTTTGAGGTACCCACTACTAAGCTTAACAATATTCAAGGATAATACTTGTTCCACGTACAAATATACGCGTTTCATATCTCAATATTTGTGATTTTTTTTTTTTTTTGAGGGAACAATATTTGTGATTTAGTCAAAGTAGCTCTCGCAAATCTTGTTAATTTATTGCCTGACCAATAGCAAGTGTCAAGACTCAATAGTTACTAGATGTAAAGTTGACTAAGATAACTTGTCTGTTTTTTTTTTTTCTTTTTCTTTTGGTACGTAGATATTTTGTCCGTTATATAATGTGATGCTAAGAATCGTCGACTAAGTCTTATTATCCACTAGAAATTGAAGACTTTGAGTTTCAAGCTGAGTTGTATGTAGTTTGTAGAATTTTGAGATTATTAAAATTGTCAAAGAGAGAAATGAATAATTGAGCTTAGAGATAACGATGAGACAAAATTAGAGGGATGATTATCCTTTGAAAGGTGTTTATTCTGTGAAACATATAGCACGTACCTTATCTAGCTAAGTGTATGGTTTAGCTCAAGGGTGAGGCCAAATTTAGGAAATAAGAGAATAGGGGAACAAGGGGCGGGTGAGTTGTTTATGTAAAATTTGAACTCCCCTCTCTTTGAATCATTAAATAAATTTTGCATGCTTAGTTTGCATGAAGTGCTTATTCATTATGTTGATCATGTCACTTATCCCCATTGTATTTAGTCATTTGATCTCTTTTAATGACAGCTATGACACCTTCGATCCATTTTATTTTAGTTAGGTATACCCTTCTATGCATATGATTCCATATGTAAATGCTCTTCCAACATATATTATTATTGTTATAGTTGATGCTCCCTATAGCAAGCCAAACACTTCTTTGCATGTACAATCCCCTTTATCTTGGTGTTCAGGCGGACAAGATAACCATCCTTCAAAGGCCGCCCACGGGGTTAAATAGATACTCCATAAAGACCTCAGCGGTGTGGCAATACCACGCTTTATTAGTAGTTAGTTAATTAGTTCTCTTTTCTGGGGCTCTCCCCTCTTGACTTACAGGAGGAACTTCCCAAGAATTTCAAATTCCCACAAAATGATTGAGTTTGTTAATTTAGGGACCCCTAGGTGATTGGCGATTCTTACAATAATTGAATTCATATATGCAACCAAACAATTTTGGCTAAATCACATGAAATGGATATTCCTGGGCATTATAGATTCCTCCATCCAACAAAACAACCACTAAATTTAACATATCAAGGAATATTGGTCGAAGGAATTAATACTTTTGACTTCTGTATTCATATGATATGACAGTATATACGTATTTGAAATAGTTTGAGCCTTTGGAAAGACCAGTAGCGGAATGACGGATCCAAAATTAAATTTTGAGAAGCAATTCAACTGTATATTTACAAGTTTCTACCTTTGTTTACCATTTTCTCCTTTTTTATTATTATATTTCACCTTTTACCATTGCAAACAATGGATACCAATCGCTACCTCTTGCACCCCCTCCTCTTCCCTTGTGTAAGAATTTTAAATACCTAGATAAGTGTTGTGTGGTGGTTTAGGTTCAAAAATTTTCAAATTAAGAGGAGTATATATACAACATGTAGCAAATGAGAAAGGGAATATGGTGTCATGGTAGACATATATACATAAAATTTAAGAGCACGGAAGTTAAGAACTTAAGAATGGAAACCCACAAAAAAGCTAGGAACAGGAAACTGGAAAAATAAGTATTATTCTTTTTCAAGTTTCAACATATGACGATGATCAATACAGGTGCTAACAACTCGTTTGGTATATCGTGGGATTGAGAATGAGAGTTGGGACATGAATTTAAGTGGGAAATCATTAAATAACTCTCACTCCCGTGTTTGGTATGTGGGATTGAGCTTAGAAATAGAATTATTAAATTAGTCCATTTTTAAGTGATAAATGAAGAGGATATTAAAGTGGGGGTATGTTTGCTAATGAATTCTCAAGTTCAATTATCAGCCCTCTTCTGATAGTAGTTCATTGGGAATTCAGCCTTCCAAATCCCAATCCATTCCCAATTCTCAATCCCACCAAAACAAACAAGAGACCTTCCATCAATTAGGAGTTAAACTCCCATTTCCATTCCCAACTCTCTCAAAACAAATGAGTTGTAATAGATAAATCGCATTATTATTGGACGAAGAGCTTTCGTTGACGAAATTTTGCTCATGAAATCTCCTACACGTAAAAATGTTATACTTGCTGTATGAAAATCTCTAAAACAATAGCGTTATAATATGGGTAATATTCATCCTTATCAAATATTGAAGAGAACAAGTAAAATTACACTAAAAGGAAGAAAAAGGTAAAGATTAATAAGTGCAATCAGTCGGTTACACACTTATTTTTTCTTTGTGATCGTAGAAAATTAATACATTCATAAAAAAATATAAAATCAACATAACAAAAACAATATTAAAATTGGATAATGTAGCCCTCAACTTAACCACATTTTGGAAAGAAAGGCGTACGTAACATACAATCATTTAGTTAACTTTTTTAGTAGCCATATGAAGGACTTGGAGTGTATGAAGGAGATTTGTATGATGCTGATGGAGTGTATACCGGGGACTTGTATACCGGTGATGGGCTGTAAGTTGGTGATTTGTAAATAGGTGATGGAGTATATGTTGGAGATTTGTAAGCCGGAGATGGACTATAAATGGGTGTAGGTGTATAGACGGGAGACTTGTAGATTGGTGATGGAGTGTAAGAAGGGGATTTGTAAATTGGTGATTGAGTGTAAGAAGGGGATTTGTAAATTGGTGATGGACTGTAAATTGGAGATGGAGTATATGTTGGAGATTTATAAATGGGTGATGGAGAGTAAACCGGTGATGGGGTGTATACGGAGAACTTGTAAACTGGTGATGGTGTGTACACTGGTGATGGAGTGTACACTGGTGATGGAGTATACACAGGAGACTTATACACTGGTGATGGAGTGTATATAGGGGACTTATAAACTGGTGATGGAGAGTACACTGGTGTGTACACATGAGTCTTGTATACTGGTGAAGGGGTGTATACCGGTGACTTATATATTGGGGATGGAGTGTACATTGGGGACTTGTAAACGGGTGATGGAGAATAAACTGGCGATGGGGTGTACACTGGAGATGGCGTGTAGACATGAGACTTATACACTGGTGATGGGGTGTATATCGGGGACTTGTAAATTGGTGAAGGAGAGTATACTGGTAACGGTGTGTACACAGGACTTTTGTATACCGGTGAAGGGGAGTATACTGGTGACTTATAAACTGGTGACGGGCTGTATATCGGGGAATTGTAAACGGGTGATGGAGAATAAGCTGGTGACGGTGTGTATACTGGAGATAGGGTGTAGGTAGGAGACTTATACACTGGTGATGGGGTGTATATGGGAGTCTTATACACTGGTGACGGAGTGTATATTGGAGTCTTATACACTGGTGACGGGGTGTATATTGGGGTTTTGTAAACAAGTGATGGAGAGTAATCTGGAGATTTATACACTGGTGATGGTGTGTATATCGGAGACTTGTAAATTGGCGACGGAGAGTAAACTGGTGAAGGTGAGTATACTGGTGACGGGATGTAGACTGGAGTCTTGTATACGGGTGAGGGGGTGTATGTTGGAGACTTGTAAATTGGTGTTGGTGCGTACACTGGAGACTTGTACACATGTGATGGAGAGTAAACTGGAGATTTGTACACAGGTGAAGGGGTGTATGTTGGGGACTTGTAAATTGGTGATGGAGAGTAAACTGGTGATGGGGTGTAGACAGGAGACTTGTACACTGATGATGGGGTGTATATTGGAGATTTGGAAATTGGTGTTAGTGTGTACACGGGAGACTTGTACATGGGTGAAGGAGTATATACAGGTGACTTATACACCGGCGATGGGGTATATATTGGGGACTTGTAAATAGGTGATGGAGAGTATATTGGGGACTTGTAAATCGGAGAAGGAGTGTATGATGGTGACTTGTAAATGAGCGACGGAGAGTAAGTTGGAACTTTGTAAGCGGGGGATGGAGAGTATACTGGGGACTTATATGTTGGTGATGGTGTATGTTGAGGAGCCTTATATACAGGTGATGATGTGTAAACAGGTGCTTTGTAGACTGGAGAATGGGTGTAAGCAGGAGTCTCGTATTTGTGAGATGAGTGGTAATTTGGCTTAGTGTATTTTGGTGCAGGAGTATAAGATGGTGTTGTGTACTCTGGAATTGGGCTATAGCTCTTATACTCACTTGCAGAAGAAACTACCACCAAAGTCAGTAGAAGGAAATGCACAACTGAAACACGATTTAGAACCATTTTAGTAGGAGATATATGACTCCCACCGGAGATTATATGAAGATGTTGAAGGTAGGATGAGTTGTGAAGAAGAAGGTTTTCATTGTGGCTTTATATAGGATTGTCCTTCATCATCATGCAATAATATAAAATCAATAAATCATTTGTTTGAGCAAGTCTTTCATGAACAAACATACCAGTAGGTATATAGTTGTCTATAGTTGTCTGCACGATTTTGTCAATAACAAATATGTGTTGATTTTTTCCTTTGTGTGAATGTGGACATTTATCTTCCACAATAGTGAAAGTGTGTTATCGTTGAATCGAGGGACGGCTTATCATATTCATAATAACACTACTTGTATTGGCTGACAACTGTGAGATACCAGTTACCCAACTTCGTGAGATACATATATAAATAATATTCGTTGCACATATAGAAATATAAGTTCCGAGTTTTACTGTTTGTGATTTACTTAAGTATGTTATATTAAATGAGTTGAATCTTGTCCAAAAAAAAAAACTCACCGACTAGTGCATAATGGAAATCATTATATGTAAAGTTATCAACATCACTTTGCGATTGTGAAATGTGATGTCGAGAACCGTCGATTTGATCATATTTTCCACTAGAAAATGAAGATTTTGGGTTTTTAATTGAGTTGGTATTAGATGTAGAAAAAATTAAGATTTAAAAATAACATATGAATATCTATGGCTTGAAGATAGACATTTTTTTTTTATAAAAAGATACGCAATGTTGAAATAGGAAACTATGATTAATCAACTAGTACTTTTCTTTTTCATATAGACATTTTATTTAAGTCATATGGGTTGCAATTAATCTTTATGTATCAATGTATCATGTATTAATGCTGACAAAAGAAGGTTAGATGGAAACTTTCATAATTATACTAAGGGTGTGTTTGACAAAACTGATTAAAAAGGTACCCAAAACATGAAAAGGTGACTTAAACATTTACAGGTGACTAGAATTTTGTTTCAGGTAACCCAAGTAGCTTATTTTTTCAGTTAACTTAAATAAGTTTCAGGTTGTGCTACCAAACAACTTTAAAATCTAGGTGACTGAAATATTTGTCAAATAAGGTAGACAAGTCAACTAAGGTGACAAAAATGACTTACCAAACACACCCTTAATATATTTTCACAATTTATTAAGAAAATCTTTTATTACTTTATTGAGTTAAGATGGTCATTTTTATCATCATTTACAGAAAAATGTTAGCTTCAACACTCGAAGTAACTCATTTGAAACAATCTAATATAACCTATAAGTGGCAGTCTCATACATGACTTTCTCACAACAAAAATTTGTGGGCTCTCTAGATCTATCTATACTATATCTATTAAAAAGGTGTTGTTTGTTTAGGAGCTTGCCAGGTAAGACAATGACAAGGAAGCAATGGACCTGCCACATAGGACAGTGACATGGAAAACATAGAACCCTAATAATTAATTCATCTTAAATGTTTATGACCAAAACAATGAAACAAGATTATATCTATTCTCATTTAGAAAAATAGAGTAACGGGAAAAATGTGAAACAACTATAACCCATTAACATCAAATAATTGTTTACTAAAAAATTTATGATACAACAACTCCGTGAATTTCACGGGGCCAAAACTAGTTTGTATACATATATTAGGGAAACAATAACATTTACACACAATTATCAAATGCTTGGTAAGAGATATATCTATTTGTTTATAATGAGGCGTACTAATGATTGTTGTTATTTGTAGTTTTTATTATACTTACAATTGACAATACGCGCACCTTCACTCTCTCATGGGCGACCCCATAATATGGCAATCGATCTATTTTACCAAAACATAGTCCACGTCATTGTCATAGGCTACAAACACAATGGCTTGTTTAGTACGAAGTATGAGGTTATAAGTTGAAGAAATAATAACGATTTTGTGTGTAATTACAAAAGAACCTCTAGATGATGACCATGGTAATGGAGCTTTTCCATAATAGGCTTCTGTACATTATCGTCTCCAAAGGTGGTCTTAGCCCTTTAGGTATAACTGAAAGCTATCAAAGAAACAGACACATTTTGTCAGGCAACTCGACTGCCATGGTTATGTACTTTAGGCTAGGCTTGTAGGTAAAACTAAAAAATTTACATTTACATTATCTCTTATTATTTATCTCTAACCACATGGTAGTTGGTCTTGGACGGTTGGACCTTGTGATTATGAAAAACAATCTATCTATTGGAAACTTGAATATTAAGTGATAAGATTGCATGCGCTTTGCGCAACTAGGACGTGGGTTGTCTATAGATTTATTAAAAATAGACATATAAATTATCAAAATAGTCAGTTTAGAGTGTGTTTGGTAATTCAATCCAGTCATTTTATTTGATTGATTTACCTTATTTGACTAAAATTTCAGTCAACTTAAGTATTAAGGTGGTTTGGTAACACAACTTGAAATATATTTAAGCTGACTGATATTATAAGCTACTTAGGGAACCTAAAACAAAAAAAAATTCAGTCATCTGATCAACTTTCAGTTACCGTTTCATGTACCTTTTCAGTCAATTTTGCCAAACACTCCCTTTTAACTTAAAATTAGATCACATACAAGACATTATGTTTTATATAAGGAAAAATTGACAAGAATAATCCCAACTATGGGTGAACAAACAAAAATAATCCTACCTATTGATATATACTAATAATCCTAAGTATCGACTATATCAACGCTAGTGGTCCTTTGCTCACCGCCGGTGGAATCTCCGGTGATAAATGATTACGTGGCTTTTCTTTTATCTTTTATTTATTTATTTTGAGCTGAGTTGGAAAATAAAAGGCCTTAACCAAATAATCAAACCCCTCTCTCTCCCACCTCACCAACCACCATGACTAGCCACCACGTACCATGACCAGCCACCACGCACCACGACCTTAGCACCACCTTGAACAGTCTCACGTCCACAGAACCATCTCAATAACTCAATTCACGACCTCAAGAACTCCCTCCCCTTCCCCCTCCCCCACCATGAATAGCCATCATAAGCGACCTCCCTCCTGATATTCCCACAACCATCTTACTTAACACAATGATCGTTTATGAGGTGGGTGGTAGCTTTAAGAGGCCACGACCTACTTATCCAAAATATGCCAAATTTATCGATGTCAATGGTGCCCCCTTATTTGGATGAAATTCCCCTGCAAAATATCGCATACGGGACAAACAATTTAGAGGCAGTGGGTCCTCTTTATTGATGCTCTAGTTGGTGGTGGACGAAGTAAGGTGGTCGCCCTACGCAATGGTGCTCATTTTTGTGGAGGATGAAGGTGGGGAGATGCGTCAGGTGGTAGAGACGTGGGAAAGGGGAAAAATACAATCAGAGGAGAGCAAGGATATAAGGAACAATTTTAATGGTGGAGGGATGGGTTAGAGTGAGGAAGCAGCTTTGTGAAGTGGTGATGGAAAAGAGATGATGGAGGAAAGCAAGAGAGAAGATTGGGTGGAACAAACGGGCTGAACAAATGATAAAAAGAAGGTGAAAGGGTGAATAAAAAAAACATAATTAAAAGCCAACTCAACAACAATATTAATTCAAAAAAATAGAATTTAATGCCACGTAGGAAATTCTCGCCTGAGATTCCACCGCCGGTGGACTCGGGACCATTAGTATATATAACGCTCATACTTAGGATTATTAGTATGTATTTCAATAGGTGGGACTATTCTTATTTGTTCACCCATAGTTGGGATTATTCTTGTCAATTTTTCCTTTATATAATGACATTGCAAGTATTTATCCTCTAAAACTTAGGGACAACATATGTTATATTTACCATCTTAAGTTCACATAAAGACACTCTTTTTCCAGTGGGTTGCTTTATGGTTAAGTTAACCAATAGACATCTTTGATCCTATAAACATCGAAAAAACTTTAAATTGTTGGAATCATTATTGTTGTACTTGTAAAAGTAATTAGCTGGCCTACACGGGCTTGTCACATAAGGGTTGTTACAGTTGTAGGCTGATACTATCATACAAGCCTATTAAAATTCCAATTTAAAATCAATTGGCAATAAATAGAATAACCTATTATACCTATTTTTATGTTTCCTCGTGCACTAGTCCATCAATATGAAAAGTCATTATCCACAAGTTACATATGTGTTAGTTTTTCTCTAACACGATTACTAATCTTTAGCAACTACTATGAGAAGAATTTTTGTATTAGTATCATTCACAAGTCATGGACGGATGAATTAGAAATATATAATCACTCTAATAAATCTGGACTCGTATCTCGGATTGTGTTTGAGTATATGTCACATTAAAAGTTCATTGGCATCATCACAATTGCACAAACCTTTTTATGATCACTTGCCTAGTTGCCATTCTCGAGTTGATACACATTCATCGGTTGTTATCAAATTGATTGCCACCCTATCACGTAAATTGTACTATCTAACATAAGTGAAAAATGAAAAATACATTGTGAGAGGAGGACCTTGAATTTGATATCCACTTGGTGATTCCATATGAACTTCCATTACCATTCCACATTAGGCCTCTCAAAAAAGGCCCATGTCCGACCCTAAATTTTGAGGGTCATGACCCGACCCTCACACTAATGGGCCAGATCTTAGCGTATCGAGACAATTTTTTATTTTTAAGCAGGCCGGGGTGGGTCAATTACGGACCACAAATAAAGGTCAAATTCATATTTATTCGACTTTTTTTGGCTCTAAAAAGACAAGTCGGGTAGGCCCAGTCCGTGATCGACATTGACCCGCCCTGCCCCATTGAACATGTCAACTAAACACCCTTGAGCCCAAAACTCAAAGCCCGTTTAGGCCCAACTGTCAATACATAACTCCACAACAAACTCACAAGTCACAACTACTTCAATAACCCAAATTATACATAAGAAGCCCTTAAAAGCTTAACCAAACACTCACAACTTCTCAGACCCAAACTTCCCTTTCAACACCCACCCACATAACAAAAAACCTTCATTCAAGCCCCTAGGGATAAATAACGGTTAGATTCATATTTATTCGACTTTTTTCGGCTTCAAAAAGACGAGTCGGGTCAATGTGTGTCAGGATCGACATCGACCCGCCCCGCCCCGCCCCAATGAAAAGGTCTACTAAACACCCTTGGGCCCAATACACACAGCCCATTCAGGTCCAACTAACACACACAACCACACAACAAACTCACAAGTCCCAACTACTAAAAAAGTCCAACTTATACATAAGAGGCCTCTAAGTCCCAAACTTTCCCTTCAACACCCACATAAAAAACAAAAATCCCATCATACAAGCCCATAAAAAAGCATAGGTTATAATAAAGCCCATGAAAAAACTTAGGGTTTTACGAACATAAAAAGGAGGTAGCTCTATTATATGCGCTTCACTCTGGTGTAGCAGTCACAAACCCTAGACATTTCTCCCTTGGTACATACACTCTCTTTACTACGCCTCCTTATTTATCTCCCTAAATTTATGTCAATAAAAATGTTGAATCATTACATATCATTTTAACTCTGTTCTTCGTTTCTTTGTTGTTATTTTTCAGGTTTTTGAGTTGAAGCTGTCATCATGAGGTGAGTTTCATTTTGCATTTCTAGTTAAAATTATATGTTTTTTCAGTATGTTTCAGTGTGTTGAAAAATGGGTCTTGCTTACTTTTGCATTTAATTGTGTTGTATGATATGATTTTATGATTTTTGGTTTTTTGTTCTGTTTAAGCTGTGATCATGAGGACTTGCTTTTCTTGTTAATTTTTTCTGTTTTTTGATTATGTTTGAGTGTGATGAGAAATGGGTTTTGCTTACTTTTGCATTTTATTGTGTTATATGTGATGGTTGAATAAATGTTTGTACATGTTATATTGTAGAAATGTACCCATTATGCTGGACTATTTATCTGTTCTGTGAATTTACTGGTTTGATCTGTTTTTAATCATGAGTTAATAAGATCATGACTGGGTATTTTTGTTGGACTGTTTTGAAGTGGGTATTGTTAGGTTAAATGTCTAAAGTTTTACTCTTTTTTTGGTTATGTTATTTTTGCGGTGATGTAGTATGCTGGATTAATATGTAGTGAAAAGCATGATTATTAGTGTTAGCTTGGGTACCTTGAGTTTATTTGGGTAATGTCAAACTAGATGATATTTAGTCCTTTTCCCATATGATTTGGTATGCTGCAATGCAAATGAATGCTGTTTTTAAGTTATATGTGTGAGTTGGAATTTTAGGAATTGTAATGCTATGAGCAAATGATATGTTCTTAGAACATGGAAATGTCGTTTTGTCGTAGAAATTTCTAAAGCTATGATGTGAGCTTTCTGAAATATGAAAAAATGATGTAGTTTAAAGTAAAAAGGTCATAGCTTTCAACAAAATTAGTTCCATTGCATAGTTTTGGTGAATGCTAAAGTTGTGAGTTTGATAGTCTTTGAAAATGATTTGAGATGTGTCAAATTCTAATAGATATCAAGTACTTCGATCTATTAGATTTGTTTGGTTGTTGAGGATTTCTTGTTTGTTTGTAAGGTGATGGAATGTAAAATAATACAATTTGGATTTTTTGCAGTAAGCTTTCGAATGAGGCTGTGAGAGAGTCTATCACCATTATCAAAAATGCTGCAGCAGAGAAGCAGCGTAAGTTTACTGAGACAATTGAGCTCCAGATTGGTCTGAAGAACTACGACCCACAAAAGGATAAGCGTTTCAGTGGCTCTGTTAAGTTGCCTCACATCCCTCGTCCCAAGATGAGAGTCTGCATGCTCGGAGATGCCCAACATGTTGAAGAGGTATTTACCGATATTCCTCCTATTTGTTAAGCAGTTTCTAGTTAAATTCAATATATTGGTGAGATGGTTGTTCTGATGATTCCATGATTTGTTTGGGTTCTGTGGAAGCTGTTTAGTAAACCTGAATATATGGTGAGGGATGATGGTTTTGAACTTGATTAATTGTACTCAATGTTTCTAACATGAAGTGGGATAGTATTGCCACAAGTTCTTTTAGGCTCCTCCTGATTTTCTCTTGAGTTGTATAATCTTGTTGTTAACCTGAATCATGATTATGATGATTTCAGGCTGAGAGAATCAGCTTGGAGTGGATGGATGTTGAAGCATTGAAGAAGCTCAACAAGAACAAGAAACTTGTAAAGAAGCTTGCCAAGAAGTACCATGCTTTCCTTGCATCTGAAGCTGTTATTAAGCAGATTCCCCGTTTGCTTGGCCCTGGTCTAAACAAGGCAGGCAAGTCTATCTTATCTGACTAGTTCTGATGCTGTATTATACCTCACGTTTTAATGTTCAGACCGGTTATTATTGGATCACCCTCATCAGCATTCTGTCGTGTGGTTGTAGCCATGATTATGACTTTGTATTAATCTACTAGGTCATTCAGTTAAGGGTCTGTTTCTGATTTTGTTATCCGCCATGCTCTTTCAGGTAAATTCCCAACCCTCGTTACCCACCAAGAGCCTTTGGAGAACAAAGTCAATGAAATCAAGGCAACAGTGAAGTTCCAGCTTAAGAAGGTTCTCTGCATGGGTGTTGCTGTTGGAAACTGCAGCATGGATGAGAAGCAGATCTTCCAAAACGTGCAAATGAGCGTCAACTTTCTAGTTTCACTGCTGAAGAAGAATTGGCAGAATGTAAGTCAGTGATGTATTATCTGTACTGGTGCTTGACTAATTTACCGTAGATGAAGTTAGTTTCTTAAGTCCTGATATCTTACTGCTTGATTTGAATTGGCTATTTGCAGGTCCGGTGCTTGTACCTGAAGAGTACCATGGGCAAAACACAACGCATCTTTTAATTCCATATCTGCCTTCCTTCTTGCGATTGTGCCATTTGTAGGAGTTTTGTTCATTTTCTTTGGAAGTAGTACAAGGGTGAACATTGCTATCTTTAGTAAACTGAGATGATGTTCTTAAATGGCCAAGTATTGTATCGTAGATTTTGTTTAATTCTCAGCTTGAACTTTGAGCAACAACTGAATATCACAGACAGGTTTTTGAAGTTATGCAGTTTTGATTTATTGTTTTTCTGGGCTGCGTTGTGCTAGTGCTGCTGTGTTTTGCTTCATTCTTTGTTTGGTTCTTCAGTTGTGGTAGTTTACAATGCAAACATGTGCTTTCTTCACGTATATGGATTTAAATGCATGGATATTTGATCCCTGGTGGATTAAGGGTCACTCGTACCCAAGGGTTTACCACGGATTCAGAACCCAGTTTTTATGGTTTACCTAATGAGCATTCTCTAAAGAGATGATTTTTTGCGCATGTTTTACATCTACTACAGTCTTCATTGTCAGTTTCAATTTATTTTGGTTTTCTTAGTAGAGACCATCAAATAATGCCAAGCAGCAGATCCTAAAAAGTTCTGTTTATTCCAAAAAAATTTTGAAATTAAATTTCTGTTAATATTGTGTTTTTGGTTTTTTGTTGTTGTAAGAAATAGTCCAATAAATTTTAATTTGTTGTCTTAACATTGAAATTGTAATGGCGTAAACAGAGTCCTTCCTCTTAAACCTTTTTCATGAGAGTATTCTGGTCTGCAGAGTTGTGGGGATGGAGGGAGTTTCTTTATGGTTTCTCTGCTTCTAATGCTCTATTAGCAAGCTTTTAGTGTATGGTGGTTAATGCCCAGCTCAACATATGAAAATAAAAAAATGGACGTAATGGAGTATTTATTGTCGGTTTAGTGTCTGCAGTAGTATTTTTTTTTTTTTTTTGATAAAGTGTCAGCAGTAGTGTTTTTTTTTTAGTGTTTTTGATTGTGCTTACCCATTTTTTTTTTTCTGTAAGTGCACGCCAATGAACTACAAGTATTTATATGCTCGGCTTTGTTACAAGAAATTAGTGTTACAAATTGCTCTAAGTGATTATACTTCTGTCGAAGTTTAGGGAGTATATGTTATCATTCTGTTAAGTGTCAATGACATTTGATTCAAAGTTAAAGTGTCCGTAGCCTTCAAGAAAACTTGTAGCACTGTACGTTGTGACTTGTGAGATCTCCTTGGTCAGATTGAATCTCCTTCGTTAGAATGAATTTTATTGATTTATTGGGTTCCGTTTGCTATGGCTTATGAGAATATAATAATCTAATTTGGTCAAGTCACACAAATTTAACTTGTACGATAAAGATAGTTTTAAGTTTTATGTAAGCCAAACTACCTCAAGTTAGAGATATATATTCATTTGTGATGCTAGTCTCGGTCCACTTTGGTGATAAAAAAACTGTTTTCCAAGACTTTCTAATAATATTACAGAGAATACATATGAGAAATGCATCATCTATCATACTGCAAGTTACAAATGCGATGCAAAATATACTAGAACTGACCCGCAGATTCAACTTTCAGGGACAAGGGCTATCTATCGAAGCATTAGTACACTTTCGAGTAATCATAACCAAACAAAATTATCGAGTGAGTTGACAAACAACTTGATCAAATAAAGTACTCTTCATTTCACGGTTAGCAGCAGCTTTGTGCCTGTGTTTAATTTTGGAGGACACTGAACAGTGGCCTCTCAAGATCCTGAAGAGACAGACAAGGCTTTCACGGCTGCTCCGGACATTTCCAACTCTTTTCCCTTGCATTATAGAGCTGCACAGTCGCAAACTCACAACTCGGCAACTCGCAAAGCTTGGCTAGTTGGAGACGTACTCTACTAAAGTATTGACTATCGAGTACTTCGTACTATACAACATTAGCACCTTTTTAACAATTTTAGTTAGCAACGTCATTGATATCGTGTTCGCAGCTCGGATTTTTATCTTATTTTCTGTAAAGTTAAACCAAAATATGATAAGAGTAATAGTGATTGCATAAATTTCAAATATTGGGCAAAGAAGCAAGCATACTTGGTTTTGCTAGTGTATTTACATCTCTTCAAATTTCTCTCGAAGATAATTTCCACTAAACTTCGCTAACCAAGGAAATATTCTGTTTCCAAGCTCACGATGTTCTTTTCATGAGTAATCTGTAATCAGTAACTTTTTTTTTTGAACCAGTAATCAGTAACTTTTATGAGAGGCTTTGATGTTTTTGGTAGGCATTTTATCCATTTTTTCTTCTTCTTGTCGTGTATAAATTAGTCATAATCTATGTTATGTGTAATAAGCGGTGAAGGAAATATTAACCTATTCCGAACTAGAGTCACCAGTCAGACAAATTTCAACAATACACCAGCTATTTTAAACATAATGGTATACATAAATAAGTCCTAATATGTTAACAAACACACCTTAAATCATATGTGATGTACAACCAAAAAAGGACTTTAATACCAAATTAACCAACACACATAAATAAAAAAAGACTTCAAATCATATGCCGTGTACCTCCTCTCTTACCAACTGGGTCGAGCCGATAAACTTTTAGCTGTTTAATCCCCTATGGTCTCTCTGCAAGCTAGGGGTCACGGGGACGAGAGTTTACCCAATAGGCATCCAAAGATAATGGCTCTAAGTGCCCACAATTTAAAAAAAAAAAAAATCACATTAATGTCCACAAAATCAAGTTGATGGACCACATGGCATATCATTCATTTGCCCCTCAATTAATATATTAAAACCTTACGTCATATTACATCAATTTGTTTAGGGGTGTCTCACTTGGCTAAACTCTTCCATAATAAGGCATTTTTAGGCCACTTGCCCTTCCCCAAAAGTCACCTAACTCAGATCATATTCTAATGTACCAAAAAAAACATAATCATATTCTAGACTTCTAATAATTTCACCATATAAAAAAGAACACTTTCACAACTGAGTTACAAGTCTTACATTCTTGCAGTTTAACTTCCCTCGTTGTCTCCGTACTTTTCCTCTCTCTGCTGCTTAAACTCAAACTAAAGGTAAAACACTTAAACCCCATCTCTTTTTTAACTAGATATATTTGTCTACCATATAATATGATATATGATATTATTTACTTTTATTTATCTGGATTTAATGTTGGGTTTATGTTTTTTTTGTTGCTTTCAATATATATTTGTGAGATTTGTCTGTTGGGTTGAAGGGTTTTAGGATTTATGTGCTAATATATGAAAGGGACTTTCTTGTTTTGATCTGTTTTTATTGATATGTGCATAAAGGAACAAAAATAAAAGGTGCCCACCAAGGAATATGTTTGTTTTGGATTAATTGTTGGGTCAATTGCTTGTAAAGTTTGGATCTTTATTGTTGTATAAGTGGATTTAGAGGCCAAAAGGATTACATTAAAAAATTAGAGTGGATGAATAAATGGTTTATTGGGTGATTAGTGTAGAATGATAATTGGGTATTGCATGTAAAGCTTAGATTTTTATGGTTGTAAAGTCAATTTAGAGCCATAAGATTAAAAAAAAAAAGAAAGAAATAGTGAATGAATATTTTGGAAAATGAAAGATTTTTGTCATATGATGAATTATTTGAATTTTTTCTTATTAATAAAAGCTCTTTTTTTTTTGCCTTGATTATTGGTAGTTAGGTGAAGTTAATTGGTTTGACTTCTACTAGAATTAGTGATAGGTTAAATGATCTGAGACTGAGTAATCTGATTGAGCTTGCTCATGTAGCTCATCTAAAATTATGACTCTTGGTTTCTGGTGCCTCTTCCTTGCTCTTACAAGCTTTAGAACTATGAAAACTGGCTCAATGCCCTTTGCTGATTTTGGCCTATTTAATTTTACTTTTTCGGATAGTAGAGGACTAGATGTGCCTTCTATATCTTTTGGCAATTTTGTGTTCTTGGTGGTGCATGGCTATGTAAAGGAAAATTGGGAAAGTTTGGGCAATAAATCTAAAGATTAAAGACACTTGTTATATATTTATCTTTGTTTATCTAGTATTAATCTCTATGTTTATTTCACTCATAGTCAGTAATACATCTGACTTTGACACACTCGAGTACTCAACTCTCTTGCAGTTGGTGTTTATTTCACTCAGTCTCGTGAATGAGTTTGTACATTTGCTTGTAACTTTTAAGCTTCCTTTAAAATCATATTGACACCCTTGGTGTAATGCAAACTCTCAAGTGGTGAGTTTTGTGGCTACCAAGTATCAAGAGTCTGGGGTTCTCTGGTGGAAAATAGAAGCTATAGTTTTAACATATACAACCCCTATCCTGCCAAGTGCAATGACAAGAGCCAAAGGCAGCAAGATTTTTGTTGACAGTCTAGCGCCTCTGTTCACGTCATTACCTTCCAAATTTCTATATCCATTAGAATAATTTTTGATTAGAAATGGCTTCTATAATTATAAAAAAAGGACAGAAAATGTCGTTAAGCCAGTGGGAAAATCGTGGGAGTATAATGTAGGATGAAGTTGGTGGTTGCTGATTCTGTAGTAATGTGGGATGATATATTTTGTATGTGCGAAATGGATTTCAATTAATTATGATGTATGATGCGGTCATGGAGATCATGCCTTTCCCAGGATTTAGAGTTTGTGATTTATAGTAGTGTTAGTTTACCTTAGTCCACATTCTATATTTCTGTATGGGACTCCTTTTGCCAGATTCCTGATGCATGGTTTTTGGATGAGATGTATACTGTGAAGATAATGCTTGTTGAGATAAATGTAGTCCTCCATTGGGAAATTATGCAGTCGGAGATTAGGCGTACCCTGAAGTGAAGTGCTGAGTGATTACCTTGAATATTGATATCATGCCACATATATTTGATCACCATGTTACAGGAAAAGGCATTTCCTAGATCAAACAATACAGGGACTAAGGAAAAAGAACTTATTAAGATGTTTTTGTGGAGTTTATCCTCTCTGACATGTAATGTTGCGTTTTCCTGCTACTTCTACCAGAGCAGTGTCCCAACTTTTCACAATCTACATGTGTTTCAATTCAATGTAGGACGGAAAATGTCGACTGTGAAACTCTCTACCCAGTGCACACTGTTGAGCGTTCCCAAGACTAGAGCTATGAGCCCCATGATCAAGTGTCCAGCATCTTTGGGATCTGTAAAAAGCATGTCCAAATCATTTGGTTTGAAAACTTCATCCTGCTATAGAACTACTGCAATGGCAGTGTACAAGGTCAAATTGATTGGGCCAGATGGAGAACACGAGTTCGACGCCCCAGATGACAGTTTCATCCTTGATTCAGCAGAGGAAGCAGGGATTGATCTGCCCTACTCATGCAGGGCTGGCGCCTGCTCCACCTGTGCGGGAAAGATCGAAGCTGGGACAGTTGACCAATCAGATGGATCCTTCCTTGATGACAACCAGATGGGACAGGGCTATTTGCTCACTTGTGTCTCTTACCCTCGATCTGACCTTGTAATCCATACCCACAAGGAGGAGGATCTTTACTGAGCCCTCCATCAGGTGAAAGTACCTGAAATCTAGTGGCACTGCAGACTTGATTAGAGACTATAAATCTTGAACGTTGTGATGATTAGATGTCATGAATCTTAGTGGTGTGATGTAATAAAGTTTCATTTTTAATGGGTTTTTCTTGGGGTGTACCTCTCTGTTGCCTGTGTATCTGAAAGAGAGTTTCTATTACTGAGAAGGTAGACTTGCAATGATTCTATCATAGCATCAGAAGATTTATTCTATGCTTGTGTCATTTTGAAAGATTAGCAATATCGTTAAGGATCAATGAGCTTATTCATCTCTCGGGGGCCATTCGACGACTCTGATTGCATTGTGCTATGTATCCTTCATATTTAAGAAAGTAATCTTACAAGAACTCGATGTATTACACGCCTCTTGGCATCAATTGAGGCATGCGCAATATTATTTGTACGAGATTAAACAACACGTTTACCATGTCAAAAACATGAATGTTGCAATTTGAAAAACTCTGAGCTATCTGTTGATTAAATTTACAGATGAGAACTAATGGTAAAATAAAGATGCTAGAAAAGTAGATGGCACAAAACATGTATGAATCTGATGCTGGTCAGCTTGTGTATGGTGCACTGGTGCTCATGTAGTGTGGGAACCACATAGAAATCCTGCTGTATTCCTCATGAAGTGGCGAAGCCATGAGTTGTGAGTACGGAGTAGTTGTGACATCTGTGGTTTTGGGGTCCTTTATAACCCAGTTCCAGATTTCCAGTACAGGGTCATTTATGAACAAAATTTGTGTTATCAGGGAGCCCAGGCGTGAATTTCTAATACTTTTTCAGTATGAAACTGTGGCTGACAACTCTGTTACCTTCAACAAAACTCTGCCACTGTCCATATGTATGCTAGAAATTTTGCCGGAAATTTTTGTTCTAGATCATCTAATTGTATCATGTGTCACGGGATGACCTTTTACACCATTCGTCACTCCTCATGCGCCCAAGCGATGAAAGAAATCGGCTGTAAATGGTTACTTGATCTTCATGGTGACCTTGTTGAGAGCTAGACAATCAATGCACATGCGCGAGGAACCATCATGCTTCTTTTGACAAGACTGGTGTGCCAAATGAGGCCTTGTCATAGAATTAAATGTACTCCTCCACGGGAATTCGGACATGATTTCCAAAATAAATCCGTCATGCTACCTTTATCACTGTCTTAAAATTGTCATTTTTCGACTTAAACGGGTACCTAGTGCTCATAAAATTGATCGGCTTAACTCAGTCCGTGACTATATTTTTTTAAACTAACGTTAAAGCTAACTCTTTTAATAATGTGTGACAATCAAAGATACCTGTTCAACAGTCCTAGGAGTTCAAGAGCTCATGAATAATATCTCATTATTGAAGGATTTGGAACTTGGCCGATATCCTTATAGGGCGAACCTTGCGTTAGCAGCATACTTACATCGTACTCCGTATTAAACAAGCATGCGCGCGAACAGGTTGATAGGCAGACCCAACATCTAGGGACCATCTAGGTTTCGGGTATTTCGGCCCATGGAGTGTGGTGCGTAAGGTTATGGAAGGACACAGTCACGAAATGATTCGAGCAAACTACAAATTCAATTCTTTACTGTCAATCATTAGGCTTGATGATATGCCGAATCATTTCCAAATTGATAAAAAGGCTTCCAAAAAATAAACTTTCAATCTTTTGACAAGTAGGGACAGGTCCAAGAAGAACAAGAATAAAGTGTCCTTTATTTTAATGTCCAACTTCAACAGATTATAATGTATTGGCAAATAAGTTATGGTAAACTTAAATGGGTGTGTGATGCGATGATCTGATTCTCTCTGTCTCAAAAGAAAGAAAGTGGTAGGTTTCTTTTCGGCTCTGAAATAAATGGGTGTTTCATAGCTTCAGTGATCTTGCATTCTTGCTTGTACAAAAAGGGTCTAGATACATGATCTTTGGTCCGTTTATACTTCTTTTGATCTCCAAATGTTGTCTTTTCAACGGCTGTTGCTTCTGTAGTTTGATAATTTTTTAACCAAATAGTAATGAGTTATTAATTTGCTAAATGCTAAGTATCATGTGTAAAATGGAATAGATGGTTCATTTAGGATGTGCTATCCAGTCTTCCATTTGGCAAAAGTGTAGGTTCATCCCGAAAGGATTTTGAACAGCAATTCTTTTAATTTACTAAAAGTTGAATTCACAACGACCAATAAGGTTCTAAGTCTTGCATTCTGATCAATAGATAATAAGTATTTCCCAATCCCTTACAAAGTTTTAGCTGCTTCAGGTGTCAGTTAAGTTAGCTACTAAGATCATTAATATGTGATATTTAAGACCGAAGTCTATGTCATTTGTCATTTGTCAATTTGTGGTTTCCTTCAAACCAAAAACCAAAACAAATACAAATTTATTGGCTGTGTTACATACATACATCATCAAGTGGATAGATCATCTGAAGATATCATATGGAAATAAACAGGTAAAAGATAATGCTACATCTTAGATACATATGCCCTATGGTGGAAGCACAAATCATAGAGGCCAGCAAATGTTGTATTAGGAGCATCTAATCAAGTTGACCATTTGGTGGTTGGTTATAGCTTTTCAAGCCAACTATGATTGCGTTTGCCCCTTCTTTCTTTTCAGTTGAGTAAAGATCAAATTTTCATTATTATTATTGAATCATAACAAAGATACAACTGGTGGAAGTGAGGAAATGGACTGGTGATGGTTCGTCCAACTTTGTTGCATATAAAAGTTATTATTCGAGATCAGTCCACAGAATGCGATGTTTTTGACCTATGACCCTACGAATTATGCCAAAGCTACATTAGTTAACCAGTTTTTTACACAAAACTTCGTGCTAACTAAACAATCGGTACTAGGAACTCAGTCGAACGAAAGGTTAAACTTTTTCCTTCAAGGACTGGCAACTTATCATTCATGGCAGGCTTTTCTTGCAAGTCTTTGGCTCATTATTGGTTTGGAGTATTTAATTGTAGAAAAACTTAATTACGTGACTGTGGGGGGGGGGGGGGGGTGGTTAGAATTTAGAAATTATCGCAGTAGGGAAAAGCACTGGCTTGGATATGCAACCAATAATTTCACTAAGAAGCTATTAAAAATTATCTATGGCATCTGCATTTAGAGTAAGGCAAATTCCACAATAGGTTTATCAATAGGAAAATTTCATAAATGGTGC
>CAAKMY010068287.1:0-22768 GCA_901111285.1 Corrigiola litoralis
TTACATAAAGCCCGCTAAGATCTTCGCGAAACGCGCCCAGCAGACCTCGCTCGACTCGAGTGAGAGTCACTCGACTCGAGCGAGATTCCTTCGCTCGACTCGAGTGGCTTTCACTCGACTCGAGCGAGCTTCCCAAAAGCTCCCTTCGTCTCCTGCCTTGTTTCGCTCGAGGCCCCTTCACTCGAGCCATATGCTCGAGTCGAACCGGGCTTCTTCCTTGATCTCTTTGCTTCACTTCATGTCTTACCTCTTCTCGTATCTCGTTGATTCCCGAATGCGATTTTGCAGTCACAATTCCAACAATTAACATAAGGTAAAATTGCGTGCATCTCAGTTGAAATAATTTCCTATGTGGAAAAGAACCATAAATTTGAATTCGAGTCTCGTCTACATCTATTGGTGTCACGATGTCACCTGCACTATATAAATCCTAAGGAACAAAAGAAGAAGAGTTTTACATACAAGTCTCTATCAAATAATAAAGTCTGATTTCTTAAGCAAACGCACAAGTCAGTCACTGTCTCGTTGGTAAGTCTTCTTGACTTCTTTCAATCTCTCTATTTTTCCTCCCTACACGAGACATGAAACTGACTATCACCCTTTATAATCTGAGTTTAATTTGCACTTGCAAATACGGTTGTTCAAAAGCAATATGAGTTAACATTTGCATATCCAAAAATCCGGTTCTCGGTCAGGTCCGGTTCGATTTCTAGGATTTTAAGCCTGAATCTGATCAAAAAGTTGCTGGACCGTAAAATTGGAGTGGACGTGATCTTAGGTCTGATAAATTTTAAACTCCGGTCTCCGGTCTGGTCCCTTATAGGCTGGTGAACAGCCCAACTTGCAACAGAAGAAATATATAACAAGATCAGAAGTTGTGCTTCACATTGTAGTTAGTGGTCCGAAATGTTCAACTACAATCTAAAGTACTCAAAGAAAGCAAGTCAAATAAATAGGATAACACAAGGACGGCAGTAGGCTGCGTAGATTCCCCAACAGAACGTGGGAAGAGATGTCACACTTAGTAATACAATATGGCTTAGTGACGTGACAGTGTGAACACTAGTATGGTATATGATGATGCAGTGCTTATTAATAGATTGTAACTCACTAGCTGCTAACTACAGAATGTGACAAAGTAAATTTTGTACAATCTTTTAACAATCAAAATTAGGTGAGGGCCAACTTTTGACATCCTTTTGATGTCATGCATTCAACTTTTGAGTATGATCTTGCTTCATGAAAGTGACGGCTAATTATCTCAAATCTATAGGAAGGAAAAAGAAGATAAACCCTCTTAAAGGTTTGCTGTAGTGAGCTAGGCATAAACTGCAAATCAGAAAGACCACATTAACAACAACAATTTTCCTTACCATGTTAACCAATTTCTCTGCGCACTGTAATTTCCTTCAGCTGCAGTGTTTGGGATGAATTAGATCGTGAGATTTTCTAACTTAATTCCGCACAAATTGGTTGTGTTATTCAAGGGATTTATGAACAATAGGCTTAGCTAACTCCTATCTTTGCAGTGGTCTGAAAGAAAGTCGGTCTTTTAATATGCATATGTAAGAGTGTAAGACTGTTAAATAATACTGTCGAGTTCCCAATTCGATCACTAAATTTATGTCCGCGCTCTCAAAATTATGTACTCAGTATACAGTAGTAGTTCTTTGTTTGGGCCTTGGCTTAGGCTTGATGTATACTAATAATTGATGCGTTCCATCTCTGTCCGCAGATATGCTAGCTGATGTGCATGTGAAAAATCTTACTTTAGATCTTCAGTTACTCATTTGTCATATATACTCCATACTTTCGGTCTGTAAGCTGAAGTGTACAAATGAACGCTTGTAAGCAATTGAAGATCAGATTTGGATTCTGTATTGACTACTTAGAAACAGCCAACTCTAAATGGCACAATTATGAGTTCACTTTCTTTTGTTCAGCATCAACTGTGCGCTTGATGGGGATGTTATAACAAACAAACAGCAGAGGACGGCCACCGACCTAAAAACACAACACTTCAGTTCTTTACTTCTTTAGTAATCAAACCACTCATCATATGGTGTACTTAAATGGCAGTAAGCTCCTGAGAAGAGACTAGCATAGATTAACAGATAGATTCAGACATTATAAATTGTACTAGAGAGTCATTTTCGCCAACATATGATCAGGATAACAACTCCTAGGCCCTAGCATGCCCTGCCCTGGATTCCTTGCACACATACACAGATCAGGACGTGAATTTGGAACTCGAGTACAACAGCTAGTCATTCATGATTCATAGTGAAAGCATAATTCGCTAGCATAAGTAATAATAATAATGGCACACACAATGTCCATGAGGGCCACTGCCGTACTAACATACAGGCATTAAAATTTCTGGCAATGTTAGTATGTTACCAACTTTTCAAGGAATGATTTCTACGGAATTAACATGATTAATTTCGGCAACTGCAGCTAATTTTCCAGCGAATGAATAAGGTACTGTACCCGTTTTGTAAAACTAATCAGATCGGCAAGTTTTCAAGGAGTGATTTCTAGTGTCACCAACTCACCGTAAAGGAGAAAAGCAAGCACTTAACTTCAAAAAAAATATTGTTGACAGTGGGATTCGAACCCACGCCCTTTCGGACCAGAACCTTAATCTGGCGCCTTAGACCGACTCGGCCATGTCAACTTGTTGATACAATATCTACCTAGTATGTATATGTATTAAAACCTTTGGACAAATCTTACAACGCTATTGTTTTTTGTGAAATCTTTTATCCTTTTTTCGTATAAGCGAAAACTCAATTTTATTATAACACCAAAATTACGCAAATACTCACCTACAATAGATAAATAATACTATTAGATTTCGAAAAAAAATATATGAGAAAAACAAATATCTGACTTTATTATTTATCCAACATCATATATTAAATAATGAATTCTCATAATAATCTTGTTTAATTCAAACAACTTACTAAAGTTTAAAGCAAGATACATCGTAATGTATTGAAATCAAAGCTCTATAATGGAAGGGTGAACATGAACATCAACTCATTGGAAAAATGATTATACTTTATGCAAAAAGTTAGAGATTGAATCGTCTCTTCACTTGTTAAAATTCGTACAAGGCACCAAGCTTTTACCCATGGTATACATGTGGTGTCACTCTCGCTTCACCCTTTTGTCGATGTTCAACATTGTTGCACCACATCATTATTCCTCATGAAAACGGTTATGTTGAGTTAACAACATAATAAAGTTATACTTGATATATCTTCATTAAAGAGTCTAAAGTGGTTTCATGAGTACTTATAATTGGGTACTTCCAAGCACAAAATAAAAAGGGGGTTGTTTAGAATGGGGGAGAGAACACGCAAAATTATATTGATTTCCCTATTTTTCATGATTTTACCACAAAGACTACCTAAAAGTAGGTAATCCCGGGACTATGACAGAATTTTGGATTTTCATTAGTTATAATGTACAACTTTTGACCAATATGCTAGTAAAATTTTCAATGTGTTTCCACTTTCCACACATGGAAATGAAATGAATTTGATGCCATAAACTCATACCACATCTACAATATCTTTTATTTGATAAGCAAATTCACTTATTCTTCAAATAAGCACGACTTGATGAAATAGACATAAACCCAATTACCTAAATCAAAATATGAACTACAAGAAAAAAGAAACGCAATTTGACCCGAAGTCAAAGTAAACTCAATGGGAATCGAACTTGATACAAATCATGTATTTTATTACTATTTACAATTATAATAGGCCCTCATTGAGAGAGGAGCCTACAACTCCAATAACTATTCCCCACTTTCAAGGGAGAGAGTCCATCTATCTATATATAGTATATGAGACGTCTCATGATGAGGTGATTTCATAATAGGTTAGTTGTTTATAAATAGCTATTTGATATGAAACCATACTCGAATCTAGACCTGTGTAATGGATTGGGTCCCCGTTCATGGCCTGTGACCTACCCCGTTTGAAGAGAGTCATGACCCGAAATTCGTAAAGATGGGTTAGGTCACTAGTGGGTCAAAATCATGACAGAAAAGGAAACATTAACATGAAAGTATAAAATAATCCGTGACCCGCAACCACTCGCCACCGCCCCGCTTTGGTCCGAAATATTTCCTTTGAGACCCTGCCTACCTTGGTCCATTCTAATTGGGCCCGCCCCGTCCCGAATCCGGCCCATTAAACAGGTCTACTCGAATCCCAACCAGTCCGATTCAAAGATCAACCTGAAATGCTCTCCAACTGAACATATCCAAACCACAACCCACCTGGAAGACCCGTCTGCCAATTCTTGTGTCATGACTCATGACTGATGAGTGATGACTAGTACGTACTGATGAGTGATGAACATGCTAGAGCTCTTGTTTTGAAAGCGGCTATGACCCTCCAGAGTCCAGACCCAAACCCACGTACAAAAAGTCCCACCCTCACAACAAACCAAGCTCACTCCTCCAAAAACAAAAAAAAGTCCAATCCCATACCCCAGACGTGAGGAGCAGCAAGCCAGCAAGTGAGAACTCACTCAGCCCTCTGACCCAGCAGACCAACCCCCCCTCTCCATAAATAAAAACAACCATATATTATACGACCATTTCCAAAGTTCAAATAATCCAACTCCCCCCTGCTTTCCCTCTTTCAAACCACCAAGTCACACCCGCGCGTTTACACCTCACACCTGGCCCCCCCTTTCCCACCTTTCCCCCCTTATATCATACCCCACCTCTCCCCTCCCCCACTCTCACCCCACGCGCGTCCCCCCACGCGCCAAAAATTTGAATACACCAAATCATTATTCTTGTGCCTAGTCTTCCTTTTACTTACTTTATAATAATTCAATTAATCAATCAATTCAAAGATATTTTCTAACTAAGCTTAAAACACTAACTCTTTAATCATAATCATAATCATAATCATAATAACAATAACACCCCACCTTCTCTTTATTTTGTTCCCACCTTATTATTCATAACCAAAGTTTTCATTTAAATCAGACTAAATAAAAGAAAAAGGAAAAGAAAAGAGAGGGGGGGGGGGATGAATATAGTGGGGAGACAAATGCAGAGGACAGGTGGCGGCGGAGGGGGGACAGCTGGAGGGGCAGGAACAGTGCCACGTCAGTATTCCGACAACTTTATCGAAATTCCCTCCAAGTGGCTTCACAATTCTTCCTCCCTTCCTCAGGTCTTTTTTTTTCTTCTATCTCCTATTTAATTACTTATGTACTAATTGTGTATTGATTAATTATGGTTATGAAGAATCGGGTTTGGCATAGTCGTGTCATGCACGGGTTCTAAACCGTAATTCTTATCAACGACTCTGTGCGCTCTCTTAGGATATAAATATATAGATGTGGTTTTGTTGTGTCAGGTGATGTTTGACTGACATAATTATGTTACGATTATCATCTGCGACTTAGTGCGCTCCTTATAACTGAAATTTATGGTTTTGCTGTGTCTGGTGATGTTTGACGTGACGTAATTATGTTAGGTAATTGTTATGTGCGACTTTGTGCACTCCTTAGTACTAATAATGAAAAAATAAGAAAAGTCATGGTTTTGTTGAGTAATTTGATGTTTGACTGACGTAATTATGTTAGGATTATTATCCGCGATTTTGTGAGCTTATTTTGAACCAAACATAAAAGAATATAAATTAATCATGGTTTTCTTGTGTTAATTGAGGTTTGACTGATGTAATTATGTTACGATTATTATTTGCGACTTTGTGCGCTCCGTAGAATTGAAAATGATTAAAAATATGGTTTTGTTGCGTCTCTTGATGTTTGACTGCGATTATTATTTGTGACTTTGTGCGCTCCTTAAAACTATAAATGAAAAAAGTTAAAAAATATGTAAGTTGATATTTGACTGATGTAGTCATGTGAGGATTATTATCTTCGACTTTGTGAGCTATTTTCGGAACAAAAATAATAAAATAATTTTCGTATTGTTGTTTGATAGGTGTAATTATGATACGGTTATTTGCGACTTTGCGCGCTCCTTCAAACTAAAAAAAATATGGTTTTGTTGTGTAAGTTGATGTTTGATTGACGAAATTATGTTACGATTATTATCTGCAACTTTGTTCGCTGCTTTTCGACCAAAATGAAAGAATCTAAATTAATTATGGTTTTGTTATGTGAGTTGATTATGTTAGGATTATTATTTGCGACTTTGTGCGCTACTTTTGAAACAAAAATGAAAATATAAATTAATCATGTTTTGTTGTGTTAATTGAGGTTTGACTGACGTAATTATGTTACGATTATTATTTGAGACTTTGTGAGCTACATTTTGAACAAAATGAAAAGGTAAAGAAAAATTCATGGTTTTGTTATGTGAATTGATGTTTGATTGGTGTAATTATGATACGCTTATTACTTGCGACTTTGTGAGCTACTTTCGAAATAAAAATTAGAGGATAAAAATTTATGATTTCTTTTGTTAGTTGATGTTTGATAGGTGTAATTATGTTACGATTATTATGTACGACTTTGTGCGCTACTTTCGAATGTAAAATAAGAGGATATAAAATAATGATTATGTTATGTTAATTGACGTCTGATAGGTGTAATTATGTAATTGTAGGATTTTACTATATACGGTGCTGAAGGGGGAGGAGGAGGTGGAGGAGATTCAAAGTGGAATAATAATAGGAATGTGCAGAGGAGTATGAATTCTTCAAATATTGAGTTTCCGCTGGACCCACCGTCGCCGCCGTTGAATAAGTCGCGGTTGTCGAGTTTACGAAGGGCTGGTGACGAGTCGTTTTCGCCTCGTGAGTATAGTCCTGGCCTGCTTGATATTCATTCATTTGATACTGAGCTCCTTCCTGAGGTATAATTCTTTGTCTTTGACTCTTTTTGGTTGTTGATTTTGTCACCTAGGGATTGCATAATTATGTAGTACTTTGTATATCGTAATTTTGCATATGTGGTGGGCGTTAGCTAGCTCCGCTTGTAAAGTAGGACTCGAGCTTTGTACGTGAGTGAGGCTTGGGTTGTAAACCTGTTTGCATCATTGGCATTTGTGTCGTGTCATGATGTAAGACTTATTGTGGTTTTGATAAAGCGCATAAAGACTCCGATAAGATCGAACCCCCAACTTTTCTGGTAAAGTATGATAATCCTAAGGGAACATCTGTAGCTATTGTAGGGATTATAATTGTGAATTTGATTGAAGGATTCTATTGGGAAGGAGATGTTCATAATTTTTGTTGACGGCTTGTTTGGTATCAATTAAATTGTTATTAGAATTGATTAAAATGAATAACTCAATCAAACTCATTGAATTTTGAAACCTTATAAAGGAAAAACTGCCTAAAATGAGTATATTTTTGTTATGGTAACAAGATGGTTGCTATTCCCATGTTTTTATTACCAAGTAGATAAGTGGTAATGAGAATACATGATGGAAAGGTAGTGATTGCATGTTGTGGAGAGGTATTACAATATAGAGTGGTTTATCGACAAATTAAAAAAGAAGTTAATTCCTTCTATATTATTGTGACCTTGCTCCAAACACAGCGCTAGTGTTAGAAGTCGTAGAACTTGGAACTGTTAATCTGCTTCTGTGGGGGAAGGAAAACCTTTATATGACTTTCTTCTTGAGGATCAATAAGATTTGTGTTGAAGGTGCAGTGAGGGTGAGGAAGATGCATGATGGGAAATGGCCGCAGACTTACTAGAGAACTATGTTTCCTTTTGGCGCATGAAGAAACAAGTATGGGATGAAGTGATGAACTGTTTTGGCTTACTCAAGTGGTTGATTGTTGTAAGCACATGGGTAGCGTAATATATGTCTGTTAGGTGGCAGTTTCAAATTCTGCTACAAAGATTGACATAGTACACTAATAAATTTAGAGCTATGTCACCTGTTTGAGTTGTTGATCCCCAAAGGTATCCTTATCGTAGCTTTTCAGTGCATTGTTTCCAGGAAATTGTGTTCAGAAGATAACAATTTTCAAACTTTTTCGTGCATGAGAGTTTTTGTGAAGTTGAGTTTTTTACATTCTGTATTCATAATAGAGAGAAAACTCGTCAGTGTCGCAAGCCTTCATTTCTCACTTGCTTGGCTCCTCCTATCAACCAATACCACCGCCTTTCTAAGTAAAGCAACTGTTGCCAACCATGGCCACTGTCAAAATATTACTGGCATCTGATTATCTGGGCATTTTTACATAAATGCCTGTATATATATATATATATATGTCTTAACCTGATCTGGAACCAGAACGTAGGCTGTCAGAACCAAAAAATATTAGTTGATCGTTACGATATTACACTTAATATTAAAGGTCTTTTGTGTAGCAGGCTCAGGTGAGTTAATAATTGTGAGGATTTTCTGGCTCAAACCCATGGAAAAAGAGAGAAAATTGTGTATGCGCTTGCTACTACTAAGTAGTAACCTATATGATATGATTGGACCTTTCATAGTTTCATATACTACTATACTTGGAAGTTTGGGAGCCCCATGGTTGTAGCTTGTGCACGTATCTTAATTGATAAACTGTAGATTATGGTTACCACTTGCCAGCATTTTCAATTAGATGCAAACCTGCCTTGCACAATTCTAGTTGGTGGCGAGAGAGACACAGATTGTAGAAGGGATTTGACATATTAACGTAATTTATAAAATTTCTCCCTATCCTGAAAAGATTGGCTATAGAAAACTACAGTACCTTTTTACTCCCACTGGTGAGCCCTCTCCCTTTTCTGCATATTGTACAGCCGAAGATAGTAGCTACTGGCTAGTACCATGGTTATTGCGTGAGGAGGCAAGTATTGGTCTCAGAAAGGAATCTTCTAAATCGAACTCTGTTCTGACTGTGTTCTTCACTTGCTGCTTGCTTCACTTCTTTAGTTGAGCTCCTCTTGAAGCTAGCTGTGATTCAACTACTCAACGATCCATAGTTTTTTAATGTTGTAAATGAACTAACTATTTATAAAATTTCTCCCTATCCTGAATAGATTGGCTATAGAAAACTACAGTGTCTTTTTACCCCCACTGGTGAGCCCTCTCCCTTTTCTGCATATTGTACAGCCGAAGATAGTAGCTACTGGCTAGTACCATGGTTACTGCGTGAGGAGGCAAGTATTGGTCTCAGAAAGGATTCTTCTAAATCGAACTCTGTTCTGACTGTGTTCTTCTCTTGCTGCTTGCTTCACTTCTTTAGTTGAGCTCCTCTTGAAGCTAGCTGTGATTCAACTACTCAACGATCCATAGTTTTTTCATGTTGTAAATGAACTGCTAACTGCACACAGGGCCAGTCACAGTGCTGTGATGAATACTGGCGTGCTTAAGGCTTGTATATCAATAACTCATGCTGATATCTATGTTTCCATTTACTATCAAATGAACTTCGACACAGAGTGCATAGAAGCTAATGTGAAGCTTGTATACTGGTTTTCGATAACTTCGATTGTAGTTGTTTTGCACTTATTCTATTGGCTATTGCCTATCTGTTTTCAACTCGTTCTTCTTTAAAACTAAAAATGTCAGTTTGCACATTGCTCTGATGTATTGCAACTTGAATTGATGATAGATCCCAAGTCAAAGCCTGTATGATGGACCAGTTCATGGTAAGAGCATCGATGACTCAGAGCCCTATCTTGCTTCTAGTAGAAATCCCAGCAGGACAAATTCTGTTGCAAAGATCAAAGTGGTGGTACGTAATTCGTCTTTAAAGTCTGTGACTTCTTTGATTAGTTATGTGGATTTAGTCAATTTACATGAAAACATTTTGTGTGCTGAAGCCAGCTTGGTGTCAACTTCTAAGAAGTGGTCTGCAACAAAAGTTTGCCTCAATAGGATCATTTGATATAGAACATCAAATAATTGGAAATTTGTTTGAAAAAATAGTGCCTATGCTGCAATTTCTGTATTCCTGATTTTAATCTTGACCAAATGATATGATTTTGGTATCTTTCTTATAAATTTGAAGAGCATCATTTGTCTTTCTTTTACTGGCAACAAATATGATTCAGGTGCGAAAGAGGCCGTTGAACAAAAAGGAGTTGGCGAAGAAGGAGGACGACATCATAACAACTGAGCCAAATTCTAATGCTTTGACTGTTCATGAAACAAAACTCAAGGTGAGCACGTCTGATTCTGGGTTGATGTTGCAAATAAAGGAAATAAGCATTGCATATGTTTATTTTTATTGAAAGGAAGATATGTCAAATTCTATGATTTGTTCTAACCAATTTACAGAAACCTCGTGTGTGTTTTTATTTATATTGTCACATCGTTTTGTGACTTAAGAGTAAGATCGTTATTTTATTCAAGATTTAGAGGAGCTATTAACAAAAAATACCTTAAACTGGCACAATATTTTTCTTTCTTTCTTTCTTTTTTTTTTTTTTTTGTGTGTGTGTGTGTTTTGTCCCTTTTTTTCCTTCTCAATGTAACCCTGCCAGCGGAGTGTTGAGTCGTGTCAACTTTGAGGCGTTTCATTCTGATGTTCAAACTGGAAGAGCTCTGAAATTGAAATCTTCTTAAACTGGCTTGAGTGGTGTCTTCATTTGTTCATTTGCTGTGTCAGCTAACTGGTGTCGGGACTACTACATCCATACCATCACAATCACATATACATTGGTCCATCTTTAATTTCAAGTTGTGCATGGATGAATTCTAGTGGTATATATGTTATGACAAGTTACCTTCTATTTGTTTATCTTCTTTTCTTACAGCCTTCCCTTGTTTGGGTTGGCACCCTGTGTGCCTTTTGATTGTGATATTGCTTTTTTTCTGTGTGATATGTGTAGTCGGAAGCAAATTCTAATCGTTGATTCCTATTAGGTTGATTTAACGGAATATGTGGAGAAACATGAATTTGTTTTTGATGCAGTGTTAAATGAGCTTGTTTCAAATGATGAGGTAAGCATACTATGTCAGTTTCGTCATTAAAATCTCTTTTCCTTATTCTGCTTTAATTAGGGTGATTTTGATTTTTGTGATTCATGCAGGTTTATGCTGAAACTGTCAAGCCGGTTGTCCCTCTGATATTTGAAAAAACAAAAGCAACCTGTTTTGCATATGGTCAAACAGGCAAGTGCTTTATGTTAGCAGAGAGTTAATTATACCGTCTATTTCATATTAGCTTTGAATACACCGCTCTAATGGAAAGGGTTACCATCTGCTCTTTTCCACCTTCTTAATCTTTGTAAAACGTCTAGGCATATCACATCTGAAGGCAAGGCCAAGGGTAGTTATATGTTTTGTCTTGGTTCCTCAGTGAACAATAAATGACACTGCATTGTTGTGCCCGTGGAGGTTCTAGACATACTCAGCCCAAAATGAATCCTTTGAAATCTCTTTAGACCGTGAAGATAAAAAGTTTAACATAAAAGGAGATCATAGCCTTCTCTTGGGTGCAATGAATGACTAATCTAGTCTGTCAGATTAATACTAGTCTTCTACTATCTTGAGCTGGGACACTCAAATCCTAAAAGCTGCTCACCTTACACTACTCACGTTATTGAAAGTCTTGAAACCCCAAGAAAGTTAGGTACTGCAAATTATGTAAACCCAAGATTAACTTTGGATGTTTGTATTCTTTCATAATTAAATTTTCTCTTTTTAATTTCTTTTAGCAGCATCTTCAATCTCTTATATTGAGTGCCCTTCTGCCTTGTAATTCCCAGCTACACGGTTTATCGTAATTCTTTTGTTTGGATAAGCTCCCGATAGTTGTGCTCTTGCATACCCAGGTTTAAAATCCTGGATAAGCCATTGTGTGAAATGAAGGTGTAGTTCAGTGTCAGCACTTAAAAAAATTGGTTATTGGATACTCACTTTCCAAAGCTAGTGATTTTAATCTTCCAAGAACCAGTTGTGCCTTTCATGTATCTAACTGGAACTGAAAGCTAAGGAGATCATGCTATGAGACTGTCATTTTGACCGGCTTTGAAGCCTGTTCTAAGTGGTTCCAGTGCCACATTTGTCAGATTTATTTATATCTTATGCAGTAGGGTTTATCATTTATGAGACATGTATATATCCACTTCTGTCATTTATCAGACTAACGCCTCCTCTCCTCCTTTCATTGTGTTTATCCAAAATTACGTTACTAGAGTTGTGGTTTTTTTGCATGATCATTTTAAAGTTGTACGTTGCATTATTATTTTCACTTGAAGTTAGTCTTGGGCTGGGATTTCTCTCTAATTAAAAGCAGTTTAGAATCATTTCAGGAGAACAGTCACTTTCTGTCTCAGTTTGTCAACAGTTATGCTATATGTACCGCTTTTAATGTTTTGCCACTGGTCAATATAGATGATATTTTTTATCTGTGGTTCTATTAGCTTACCAGAGGGGAAAGTGAAAATTTCCTAACATAAAGAATCCGTAGCTAGTAAATTGAGTGGAATACTAATTGACTTGTGATGCTGTGGCAGTGATCTGTAAAATGCCGAACAGGGTATATGTGTTGGTTAAATTGACAGGTTCTATGTTATATAATTTTCATTATTCTTCTACTCTTTTTTTTTTCTGAACTTCACTGTTAATAATCAAAGTACATGATTGGACTTTCATAGCATATTTTGCTGTCATAAGATGATAGTGTAGGATTCAGTTAAGCATCAAGGATATCCCCATTGCCTACATCTTATTGTTGCAAGCATATTACAGCTTTTGTGGTTTAATCTTTCTTGGAAATATCGTGAAGCCTTAGTTGAATAATTCCTCTTGTAGGGAGTGGAAAAACTTACACTATGCAGCCACTGCCCCTGAGAGCATCCCAAGATATCTTGAGATTAATGCACCAGACTTACAGGAACCAAGGATATCAGTTGTTTGTCAGTTTCTTTGAGATATATGGAGGGAAACTTTTTGATCTTCTCAACGATCGGAAGTAAGATGCTCTCTGTTGCACTAATTTTTTTCTTGGAAACTACTAGGCCTTACATGAAGTTTAAATTTCCCGTGCAGGAACTTGTGCATAAGGGAAGATAGCAGAAAACAGGTTTGCATAGTTGGCTTGCAAGAATATAAAGTGTATGACACAGAAACAATAAGAGACCTAATTGAGAAAGGAAATGCCTCAAGAAGCACTGGAACAACTGGTGCAAATGAGGAGTCATCGAGATCACATGCTATACTTCAGCTTGTGATTAAGAGGTCAGCTGATGTTAGTGATGCAAAGCCTCCTCGAGCGGTTGGCAAACTTTCATTCATAGATCTAGCTGGAAGTGAACGCGGTGCTGACACTACAGATAATGATAAGCAGACAAGGTAATTGACAGATTGCATTGTGTTATGTCTAGTTGAGCTATTGCTTCTTAGCCTTGTGTTTATTTCCCTGGAGAGAAGTATACCGACTAAATGCAAGAGAAGTTTTTGTATTCCTTGGTGTATGCATTGTGTGTAGAACTAAATCAGTTGGCATTTGTTAGTGTTGAAGTTGTTTTTGTTTTATATTTTTAAAAGTTCTTGTCAATTTAACAGCTTTTGGTTCTTTTAATCCAGAATGGAAGGTGCTGAAATCAACAAGAGTCTTCTTGCTTTAAAAGAATGTATAAGAGCTCTTGACAACGACCAGAATCACATTCCTTTTAGGGGGAGTAAGCTTACTGAAGTTTTGCGGGATTCGTTTGTTGGTAACTCACGGACAGTCATGATATCATGCATTTCTCCAAATTCAGGGTCCTGTGAACATACCCTTAACACACTGAGATATGCTGACAGGTGGAATTCACTTTTCTGTTTCTTCAAAATTTAAAGTTCTGCCATTTCTAGTTGTGGAGATTTCACAAGTAATATATATGCTTTCCAGAGTCAAGAGTCTGTCCAAGGGAAACAATTCGAAAAGGGATTTGCCATCATCAACTGCACCTAAAGACTCGAATTCACAACCCATAAGTTCTGGTACAACACTTGTATCAAACCTTGACGACAGCCCAACTAATGGTCCAAATGGAAGCGGTAGGTTTGGCTGGTCCAGAGAATATGAAAGAGAAGCCTCGCCATCTCCCAAAATAGAACGTGTTCCCAGTGGAAGGACAGAAAACTATTTTGCTTCTGGATATTCAGATTATTATAGGGGACAGAATGGAGTTCTAGTTGACATGTCAGTGGAGGACTATGATAACTCAGAAGATGTCTTTGAACAAGAGACTCCTTGGTTGGAAAAGGCTGAGACCTACCAAATGGCAGCTGCAGAGAACAGGATGAGTAAAGATGACTCTCAGCGTAAGCTGAAAGACCTTGCTGGCTCCCGTGCAAATAGCGCTTGTTCAGATGATGATCTTAGTGCATTACTGAAGGTAAGGACGCTTTTTTTAACAAATTATATCATCTATTATCTAATCCATTTCATTGGTAAAAACTTTGTTTACTTGATGGTAGGAAGAGGAGGACCTGGTTGTTGCTCACAGAAGTCTAGTGGACGAGACGATAGAACTCGTTAGGGAGGTGTGTTTGCTATTTGGTGTAAGCTTAATGGTTCACTTTGGTCTTGTTGTCGTTCATTTAAATTTGTATGTACAGGAGATGAATATGTTAATTGAAGCTGATCAACCTGGGAACCAGCTAGATGATTATATCTCAAAATTGAACTCCATACTGTCGCAGAAGGCTGCGGGGATCCTGAAACTTCAAACTCGACTAGCCAACTTTAAACAACGTCTGAACGACCATAACGTTTTAGTTTCTTCTTCTGGATGTTAGATTGTTTTACAAGAGATACCATGATTGAAAGGGGTGGATTTCCATCTGGCTGGTTCTGTAGCATTCATGATTGAATGTTTGCTGCATTAGAGGCGTTAGGGCACCAAATGCCCCTGCTATGAAATCTTGGAAGGTCCAAGTACTGTCATGACTGTTTGGAGGTGGTTTGTTTTCAAGGGGGGTGGTTATCCTTGTTGCAAGCAATCGTTTTCAGTCGTAATAAGCAATTATCTGGGAGTTCGTATTTCGGCCCTCCTCCCACCTAACAAAGGGGGAAAGTAAAATGCAGAGCATACAGAAGAATATCCTCTGGACAGAAATATATAGGATTTGGAATACACGCAAGGCCCTGCTGATTGACACTTTTTTGTAAAGCTTTGCTGCAGTGTAATGTAATATTATTCATGGTGAAAGGGCATTTTTGCCGGTGTTTTTCTGTGATAACACATACAGTATATAACTTGATTTGCATCAACTTATGATTGATAGCAGGTGTCTCTGCATTTTGTGAAAGTACATCTCATGCAGCTTACGATTGATAGCAGGCGTCTCTGCATTTCGTGAGGATTTGGCTATTAAAGTGAGAGGCAATCATAAACTTAATTAAGTGTTTCTTTTCCTCGCAACTTTGATTGACAATCCAAAGCAGGTTTCACAGTTATCCTTTCCTTGACCTCCTTTTTGGCTATTGATGTGAACGACAGGACAACATCACAGTTTTGTTTTTTAGATAAATTACAGGCTCTCAATGTTCTCTTCAATCCTTTGTACAAGTATATTGAAACAATTTGAAGTTCTTATCAATTCTGGTGTTGAGGGAGTAAGCTTAGACGCATAGTGAAGTTCTACAGAATTAATTGTTGGTAACTCATGAGGTCCGATTTAGTGTATTTCTCCAAACTCATACACAGGTCTTTTGCTTCTATGTAACTTGTAGTCTTTGAGAACTGAGAAGAATACTAAAACAAACTACTATTTATGCAAGTCAGAGTGAAGAGTCTGTCAAAGGGTACGTAACAACTCGAAAAGGCTTCTTTATCATCATCTGCATCTATTCACTAAATTCCCAACTTTGTTGTAGATCAAAATTTGTATCGAATACTGGGGGTAATACAGTCGAATATAAAGCAGCAGTTTTGATGGTTCAAAGAATTTAGAAAAGAAAACTTTACATCTCCTCCAGTACACAGCTTCTGGATATTCACATTGAGGGGGTTCAAGGGAGGTCTAGTTGACATGTTAGTTGATGATTATGACAACTCCAAATACATCTTTGAATTAAAAAGCATTATTGGAAGAAGAACAGTAATATTGCAGATGTCTGTTGCAGAGAACCGGAGCAGGGAAAACAGCTCTACAGGCGGCTGCAAGACCTAGCTCACACAAGTTTAATGGTGGAATCATGATATAAGTTATTAGTGTGGTTTGATAGCGCTATTAAATGTTAGCATAATCGCTCACTTATACAAGTAGTCTTGATGGCTGGCTATATGGTTAAGTACAAGAGAGTAACAGTTTCAAGACTGCATTTACTCCTTGTTTTTCATGTGTAACACAAAGCAGCAGCTATATCACAGACCATAGCACTTGCTTTTATATTTTTAATGCTCCTCTTCTGCGCAAGCTCCACTGACATGCTGTAACCAGAGACCCTTGGCAGTTCTTCATATTTAACCATGCAGAAATACAATTCGTTAGATTTTTCTAAAGTGGCAGCTAAAAAACATGAGAGTATTTGTCTCAGTAGTCAGTCCAACTTCCACACAGGGTACAAGTTGCATTATCACAGACACCAAAATAAAGGAGATTTTCACTAGTTTGCAGCCTGTTCAGGACAGTTAGCCAAAGAATAACGGTTTGTTTTGGGACAGAAATCTTCACCAAACAATTTATTATCTACTCTGCACTAGCCACTAGTGATTTCAGCTGGCATATTGTATAGGTTTCGAACTCGTATTTATATCTGGCTAGTAATTTTGTGACACTATTATTTACCGTATTTTGGTATACGATTGTATTGGACTAAATCAAAATGGTTACATAATCCTTCACCGTACTTAGACCGTAGTTAGACGGCAGACTTTTCTATGATCTGTATCCCAATTGTGCTTTCGGTCTTCAAAATGTGTAACACACTAATACCGCATTATAAAAAATATGTTGTAGGAATCACCTAGATTCACTCAATATGATATGCACAGAGCATTACACGAGACTCAAATGCCTGCTTGGGACCAGACACCTTAGCTTTGCAAGAGAGAAACGTGGCCCCATTAAGCATATGCCACACAAACTTTCAGCCTTGATGCACCAACGCAGGCACAAAGGGAAAAAGGACAAAAACAGATTTGGATTCCTAGCCACCAAATCCAAGTCACTGTTTGCTCTCTCATTTTTGGCCCACAACGCAGAACTATATGTTTCTTTTGGGTATAAATGTTGTGTTATTCTATTAAGAAAAAGCAAAATAAAGCTTCCAATGAAAATGAAATCGATGACTTGGTTTTGATAGTTGTATTATTTTTCTTTTTATATTAGAGTAACTAATATTATGAAAGACTTATGACTTTCAAGTCATATTGGTCATGCCACCGCCTCAAGGCCTTGCCTGATATCCTACCTCAAATATCATGAAATAGTACTAACAATTAACAAAATGGGCCATACCAACGATTGATCAAATTAAGGATTACTAATACTCAATCCTTATTGGTGAAGAGCCGCGACTTCATCTTGCTTACTCCGTATAAGTTAACAAATCAGAATTCGACAAATAAGTGTCAACTGTACAAAGCCTGGAGAAAGATATTTCTCACACAGTGACACACAGCTCCCCAAAATATCTCAACCCTGGGAAGTGGGGACCATTGACGTGTAAGTGTATAACCAAAGATCAAAAGCAATATTAAAAAATAACATTACGGGCATTGCAAGTGCCACGATATCACCCCCGTTACTATTAGCACATTGTTTTAGATTACGCCCTTGTTAATCATTCGTATATAACTTTCTACGGATAACAATTCACATTTGCTTACTCCTCTTATCAAGACCACTTCCAAACACTTCACACCTGTCTTCTCTCATTATAGCTACCACTTTAGTGCCTTTTCACTCACCCCTACAAAGTTCGAAGAGGGATAAATAACTTCTTCACCAAGGCAAGGTTTGTAGGAGCTTATTGTTATAGTGTCATCCATAGCTAGGAAATATAAGGGCGCCAAGAAAAGGAGAGTTGTGACTGTGTGAGTGATCACTTATACATAGAGACTATATACATAGTACGTGAACAAAGTAGTGTAGATGGAGCAAGGTGGGAGTAGTACGCATAATAACAATAATATGGTAGCACCATTTGTGATGAAAACGTATCAAATGGTGAGCGACCCATCGACGGACCATCTCATAAGTTGGGGACAAGCTAACAATAGCTTTGTTGTGGTTGAGCCCTTAGAGTTTTCGCAGCGGATACTCCCCTCTTATTTCAAGCACAATAATTTCTCCAGCTTCGTTCGCCAGCTTAACACCTATGTAAGTTTTTAATAACTACAGAACTTTATGCTACATTCTTTATCAAAGTTTGTGGAGTTATGTTTATGTACTTAATGCGAAGAGGACTTGAGCTTAGGTTGGTGGATAAATATAGGGCGCTTAAATTGGGTATCACTCGGTAGCGCCATCTCATTTTCCTAGGGTGAGCCTTGCCTTCTGCGAGGCTCCCAATAGGGAAAATCGCACACAGAGGCAGTATGTATTTATTTTCAGCCAGATACTCGATTACTCCTTCCATTCTATCGGATTCTCTTCTTCTTCTTCTTCCTTTTTTTTTTTTAATCAAGAGGTGGGAAATTCAATGGTACAGGGGACTCAGGGGAGTATATTTCATAGATGGAATTACAAATTGTGGCTCCAATTTTGAATATTTTCTAGGAACAAAAGAAAGCAATATACCGTTCTCAATAGTTCCGTTCTTTGGGGGATGGGCGTGGAGAGATTATAGTACGGTGGTTGAGGTAATCTTAGAGGAAAGGTCAGGTAGCAAGGTAAGAAATAGTGATATGGAAAGTGAGAAAAACCTTTTTGTTGAAGAAGAGTTCTGTTTACATTTTCAGCCATCAAGCTTGGTGCAAATTTCGCGTAAAATTAAGCTAACTAATAATTTTGTACAAGAGAAAATCATAGCATCTAGTAAAATGTAGACAAAAAAACAACTAAAATAGTGAGTCACGTATTCGAATTCCCTTCCTTAATTTTCCCTTGTCTAAAGCTCAAACAAGAGTCAAAAAGGGACCAGTTTGACTAATAATTGGGTCTAAAACAATTCGGGTTCACTTTGTTAGCGGGACAATTAGCTTAATGAAATAAAGATATACGGAGTACAAGACCTGATGGAGTATATAATAGTGGAGTGCATTGTAAACTATGAGGGCTAATCAATTTCTGCAAGAATGTACTGTGACCGTATTTGGAGTTGGTAACTTTGGTATCTTTGTGCTTTCGTCAATTTTCTTGGTAAAAGAATCAAAGTACTAAACGGCAGCCAAATAGGTCGAGCTTGGAGTTGGCTCGCGTCAAGGACTAAAACTTGTAAACTGTCAAAGCTCAAATCGGCCGGACCGGCGCAACAACTATGTTGCCATGATGGTTTCAGTCCTATTTTTTTTTTGTTTTCCTGACGATGAGGTTTCGGTTCTAGATTAATTCATTTGACAAAGAATAATTGGTAAAAAGTCTAATTATTGCTTATTTGCTTATAATCGGTATCTAAGCTTTTAAGATCGTTACATAAACTCTCAAAGCTCATACGTTTGACCATAAAATACAAGTTGTTGTGTTTGACCAATATTGTGTTAGGATTCTCTCTATTTATTTTTAGTACTGGATAATAGCCAATAGAAAGGAGGGTGTTTAGGTTATAAAAAGAGATTAGATCTACACCATCTATTTCTAGGAAATGAAGGGGTGACAAGCATATAAACTAGGTAATGGAAGATACATTTCTTTTAGGAAATGGAGAGAATTGTTACACAAACTCTCAAAGCTCATACGTTTGACCATAAAATACAAGTTGTTGTGTTTGACCAATATTGAACTTGATCAGATCATTAATTATGTATGGTTTCGTACGTAGTAAACATGTTTTGCAAATTTACCTCTTTTGATTCATCCCCAATCAAGCGAATATTAAATTACTTTGTACTATTTGAACTGTGCTATTCTAATTGGTCACTTTCATATGGAGTGGTACGTTCAATATTTTTGATCAAGTGCTTTTATAATAATGAGACAGTGGGGTGATATAAAATTATAGATGAATAACGTTGTACACTTGTACCCAAATATCTAAAAAAAATATTTAGCAGATGCTCCCTAGATACTCGCATACATTGTTCTTTAGAGTACTCCTATTACTCCGTATAAGATAAGTAGAGATGTGGTGAGTAATAATAACAATTCTATGTGGATATGAAACGTTCAGGGATTTCGAAAGGTTGACCCAGACAAGTGGGAGTTTGCCAATGAGTGGTTTCTACGAGGGCAAAAGCACCTGCTAAGCAACATTGCACGTAAGAAACATGCAACAAGACCTTATCAACACCACCATCTTGAAGACTTAGACGATCAAGCTCTGTTGGCAGAGATCCAACGGCTGAGAGAGGAGCAAAAGGCCTTAGATGAGGAAGTCAAAGGGATGAATCGACGGTTGGAAGCCACTGAGAGACGTCCCCAACAAATGATGGCCTTTCTCTCTCTAGTTGCGGAGGACCCTGAGATCTTGCCACGTGTCATGATGGAGAGGGATCAGACCAACAGGCACATAACATGTGGTCCCACAAGCCCCGAGAAACGAAGACGACTTCTGCTGACGTCACCATCAACGTCATCCTCTGGCATTGCACAATCAAATAGTGAGGAGGATGAGGGTACTACACCGGGGGCAACCTCATCACCTCTTACATTTTGTCAATCGCCCTCGTCACCTGATACGTGTAATAGCCCTAATCCGGCTATGGTAAATCGGTTCCAATTTGAACATAATCATTTTAATTGGAGAACGGGAGTCACTTCGACACCATATGCAATTCCTATGCAAAGAAATACCAACAATGGTGTACATGTTATAGGGCATATACCTGATTATATGCCTTCCTTGGATGATAGTTCATCATACCCGTTTTCATTCTTTGGTGGCGGGTTTTAATAGTGTCCTTTGAATTTATTGTCCTCTTAAGAGTAAAGCCATGTGATTATAAGCTAGTGAAGTAGTGATTTTGCATAAGGTATGAGTATATTTTTTTCTAACTCATGTAATTGATTACTTATGTTCTTTTCTATAATAATGTCAGAATTATTTGTCGAATTAATTATCAGTTCGTGAAATTGTTTAAGTCCGAAATCAATAGGAAATAATGGAATAACTCCTCAAGTTTATGAAGAGAATGTTTTTCTCCATTCTTTTCAATGTGTTACACCACATGTGGTATCTAAATGCAACTTTTTTCAACACTTCCTTGACCAGTTGTTGAGAACTATGTGAAGGTATTAAGTATTAGTTAGGAGTTTTTTTTTTGGCAGACTTAAAGAAAATTACATATATGACGCAGCAATATCGTATGCCTCATGGTTAAATATCCTCGGAATGAAGGAAATTTTAAGATAATGAAATCTATCGTACAAACCTTCAATCCTTCCTTTGATGTTGTGGAAGGATCCTAACCAAACACTAGAATTACTCAAAATATGCAAAAGAACTAGGAGTTGAACAAGCTACACCTCTTCATAGGTTTTCTCTAATTGCATTTTCAATTGGTCCAATTTTAATCCAACATGGGTTCTAATTTTACGTTAGCTCTAATATGGACGTGAGTCTTACCAAGACAAAAATAGAATCCTATTTGAATTTTTTTTTTTGGTCTGAAATGAGCGCACAACGTCGCAGATTAGAATCGAACCCCCAACCTCATGATTAGGGTAAGATAACTCCAATCACTTGAGTTAGTTCTTTTGTTAGTCCTATCAGAAATTTAAAGGCACATTGAACCCAAAATCAATTGTCGATGAATGATTTATCTCCTAGAATACATCTTTATATGATTGCATGTGAGTTGGTATAAGTCAAACTTGACGTTTATTTGATAAAGGCCCGGTTTGGCGGATAGCGGGCTGTATTAGCGGGTAGTGGGTAGCGGTAGAAATAACGGGTTTGACCAAGTAATTTAATTAGCGGGTTGTTTAAAGATGTTTGGTAAAAATTAGCGGATAGATGGTAGTTGGTAGTTATTTGTTGTAAGTCACATATAATTAAGGAAATTTATGGGCATTGTTATATAAGTGAAAAATTCACTAAAGATTGGACATATGAGTCTTTTTGCATTATTTTTCAACCCTCTAATCTCAACACGCTTCTTTTTCCAGCGGGTTCATTTCTAGAGGGTTATGGCCAACCCACCAACAACCAAACAAGCTTATTTGCCTTTTGACTATTCAAACCCCCTAAAACTGGTCAAATCCTCTAATTTTACCCCAACAAGTTATTTACTAAACAGGGCCAAAGTGGGCGCCATGTCTTAAGCCGATAAGGAAGAAGTAATAAGAGAACATGTAGATTGATGTTGATGAATTTTTTTTATTAAATCTTTTTTTCCTGCTGGTGAGAGATTGAATGAGTTTTTTATTAAATTTTGGAAAATTTTATAAATGGTGCCCCGAGGTTAGGCGTAACTCACAATTGGTGTCCTCACTTTTTTGTATTACCTTTTTAGTGCCCTGAGGTCACTATATAATCCACATATGGTGACCCCGAGTTAACAACCGTTAACTTTTCCGTCAAATTTTTGCAAATATAACATGTTTGTCATTTCCAAAATAAAAATACTAGTAATTAGGAGGTTGTGAATATAGAGGTTGGATTTCCTTTTGTGTGGGGTTTGGGGGGTGAATGAAAATACTAGTAATTATTAATTATTTTTTAAGTAAAAAATATGATATTAGAAGAAATTTGACGGAAAAGCTAACGGTGTTAGTTGTAGGTCACCAAATGTGGATTATATAGTGATCTCAGGGCACCAAAAA